>BRDA01013957.1:863-25086 GCA_036984385.1 Crenuchus spilurus
GTGAAGAGCCAGAAAGGATGAGAACAGAGAAAAGGTCTGTGGTCACCACCTGCAGAACCACTCCTGAATAGGGGTTGTCTTGCTAATTGCCTCTCATTTCTGCCTGTTGTCTGTTCCATTTACACAACAGCAGGTAAAACTGATTCACAGTCAGTGTTGCTTCCTAACTGGACAGGTTGGTTTCACAGAAGTGTGGTTGACTTGGAGTTACATTGTGTTGTTTAAGTGTTCCCTTTATTTTTTTGAGCAGTGAATTATGTATATGTTTGATACAAATGCAGAGATCAGATTGTGAAATTTGCAGACATGTGGACTCTTATCAGCAAGACAGGCTTTGGAAATGAATTATAGAGGCCTAAGGGTAATATTAGAGCTCATTACTTACTTGAGCCAGCACGCTGACTTTTACAGTCTATTTCAGCAACACCTGACTGCTGGGCCTTATCCTGAGACATATATGAAATACTCCAGAGTGACTGCGCACTATCTGATAAATAAAGGAGGAAGGCTAATTAAATCCTCCAGCCCTCTGTTGATGATTCACGTAAGGTTGGCCACTATTTTAATTAGCCTCGCCGTATTTCTCGGGCTAAGAGCGTAGGAGGAAACCACCATGGAGGTGACAAAACCGACATTTTAATTTGCAGAGTCGCTCGCTTGAAGATAATTACATCTACAGGTGTTGGTGGGTGCCCTCCCCTTATTTTATTGCCCCCCCCCCTCGACTGCCTTGCAGTAATTGCTTACAAACTCCAGCTCTGTTTACACTTCAAAGCAGAAGATTATAAAAAACAGTCAACAGTGACAAGAAGACACTGGCTCATTACTTTTCCATGAAATTAAGGTACCAAGCAGAGCCAAAAAGGCTTATTTGGAGCCATACAAGACCACTTTTGTCACTAAAGAACCTTTTAGTAGGTCATTTAGTGAACCGCAAACCCACACATAATGGCTCTACACTCTAGCTTTGGCTTTGTTGGGTTTCCAGGTTAAAATGCTACTCTTCAGAGCTGGACGACATTTGACTAATCAAAACAAGGCAGCTTACAACAGGTAATGCTATCCCCAGCTATCAGAGGATGTCCACAAGTCTTAAAAGTACAGTCAAACACATTATGCAATCAATGGAATGGCAATCAGGTGTGAGTGGGTGCCCTGTTTTATTTAAAGAACTACCAAAGTCTTCACATCACGTTTGTGGAAGTGTATCATGGCACAAACAAAAGGACTTCAGAAGAAGAGTTGTTGGACTTATCAGGGTGAAAAAAAGTAAAAAAAAAACATCTCTATTACCCTCTCCAGGAGTGGTCAACCAAGAAAGATCACACCAAGACTAAGACGTGTAATAGTCTGTGAAGCCACACAGGAACCCAAGGTAACTCCATGAGTCCACCATCAGGAGAACACTGAACCACAATGGTGTGCATGGCAGGGTTACAAAAAATTGCTGCCCATCTGCAGTTTGCTAACAATCATATGGACAAGCCAGAAGGCTACCGAAATGGACAGATGAGACCAAAATTGATAGGGTACTGCATTCCAGCATAAAAACCTTATCCCATTTGTGAAACATGTGAAAATTGGTGGTGGTAGTATCATGGTTTGATGGCTTTTTCACCGTATTCAATTTTTTGGAGCTAGAAATCAAGTCATCTCACATACAGGCACATCCCATATATGACCCGAAAATTATTTTATGCTCTGATATACTAAACGCAAAAAAACTGGATTTGAAACTGACATTACAAACATATTTGATAATGGCAAACATGCTCAAAAGTGTGTGTAAGATGGAAAATGTCAAAGCATGTTGTAAATGTGAGCACACTATGATGGCCAAAACTGATATAAATTGAATTTATACAACTACTTACAACAAAAAGCAGGAGCGAGCTTTCTTTTTTGTCCACTTGGTGGCAGTGTTGTCTACTGCTGCATTATGTCTTATTGGATTACTGGGAATGCATGGAGATGAATGGTGCAAATGCACTTTTAACAGTAGATACAAAAGATCAAGATCAAGTAGAAGAAAAGAAGACAAAAATGCCAACATATGTAGGTGACAATTAACCTTTTAGCTCCATCTGTGGTCAGTTTTTGAACACAGGACTTCTATTGTCTCGATTTTATATGATTGCTGGTCACAACAGTGACCCTGACACAATAGGATCATGGTACTGTGTTTTGTACTGGTAGGAGTGTATCAGTGTCATGATGGGTCAGTGTCAGTACTGGACCATCCAAAATATCCAGCTAACTTAGGGTGACTAGATCCAAGATGATGAAAAAGAGGACACTTCAGCAGGGGTTTTTTTGTGTGCTTGAAAAGAAATTTTATTTTTATTATTAATTATTAATAAATATTGACAAATTGATTTATATTTTATCAATAATTAATAGTTACTATTAAGAATATACTATTAATAACTATGAAATGTATTATGAATAATAAAATGTATATTAATCATTCATATTAATATATTATTACATATTATTAAAATAATAAACTGTTAAAAGCATGTAGCATAACATTATCACTCAATCCTTTTCATTTAACTTCACTTCAGCTCATTATCACCAATGTTACACTTATGTTTGGACTGTATGGTCAATAGATCTTATTTACACATAATTATACCTCATTTCTGAGTAAAAATAAGCAGAAATTCTGTATTATTTTGATAAAAGTTCAACTTAGAGTTATGTAAATAGATGGCTTATCACAGACTTGTAGACACACACACACAGACTCAAATGTTAATGTTTATGAATTTTATTATTAAAGTTCTGATATTAAACTACGTCTAGCTGACGTGACACAGACAGAAGAAACGCTCAACATGTAAACAACTTACAGGTGAATACGGATGCTGTTTGAGGGAGTGACAGCGGCGACGGCCAATCACACGTTAGCAAGAAACAGCAGAGCCAATCGGTGATCTTGTAGGGGCCTAAAGGGAAACCAGCTTGGATTTCTTCTGGGTCCTAAATGCTCGCCCATTTAATATAGTGTAACATCTCACTCAAGAGAACCGAACGGAATGGGGGAGGGCGAGACTAGTTTGTGAACGAAACACTTCTCGACAGAGTTGCCAGGTTCGCGGTTTTCACGCCAAATTGGGCTTGTTTGAAAATCCAGTCGCGGGTGAAAATTCAAGTGTGGTGGGCTGCGGTTTTTTGGGCTACTTTTAAGAATTATCGCGGCCGCCAGAAAACAACAAATGTTACATCAGCACGGCAGGAAAACGTGTACAAATACGACACTAAGGAAGATTGAATGCAACAATAAGAACGAGGAGAACATAACGACATAAGGAAGGACAGAGTGAAAAGGAGAGCTGGAGAGAGAGGGGAGAGAGAGAAAGAGACACAGACAAACAGAAGGTGTAGAGAAAACAGTCGGTAGCTAATATGCCAGGTAAATAGGGGAAATACGGGTATTGCTGGGAAAAAGAAAAAAGGTTTGATGGAATTGATTAAAAGTGTTCCTAATAATGAGAAAAAGGTGTATTGCAAATACTGCAAATGTGAAATGAAAAGGTCAGTTCTCTTTTTTCCCTAATTATGTTACTATTAAATGTGACCCCGCCAGGGAAAACCAAAGTCACTGGGCAACTTATTCGCCCCTTTCACAAATCCCAGAATGCACCGTGCAACCGGCAACATCCGGTTTACCATTTTCTCTTGTTTGTCTATGCCAGCTACGCTACATAAACTGTTTACAACTTTATTTGGTAAGTAAATACTTACATGATATCTACTAGCTTTTGTAACTATATGCAGATATTTCTTTGGATATTAGACATCATATCTTGTTGTCAACTTGTATTTTCAACTTGCAGTGGGTTTTTAGTGTAAACGATTGGTATGAAAATAGCCAAAAATGAATTCAACTGGTGGATAGCCCTACAAATGTCACATTATGAAATAGGACATAAGCCACGCCTAGGCTAGGGCCCTGCATGGCCTAATCAAGCCAGCCAGTGTATGTTTATATCATTAGAGGCCTATTTATTTATCAGTGCAGTATATATTTCGGTATATAATTAGGGTAGAATAAAATAATGTTTGCAGTAACCTACCTCCAACAAAATGATCAGAACACACTCTGTCAGTCACGACTGATGGAATCTTCCCAAGTTTTCCTTAATGTGGTATCTTTAGGAAACCTATAGTACGATCTTTTCTGTTGCTGTTGTTTGTCCAGCCGTTGCCGATTACTGCATTGTGATACAAAACATCTAGAACCCTGATTGGTTTGTTTCTACGTATTTTAAACTCTCCTGCCGACACATTCACTGCTGCCATTATGTAAACAACTACATCGGATGTTGCCGGTCGCGCATGGAATTGTGGGATTGTGAATAGGGCGAATTGAGATATCGTGTCAATATCGTGTCACTCACATTAGCGACAAAACTTAGCCAGTCGGTTTTATTGCTGTAAATGAAAGATAACAGTCTCGGATATCTATCAGAGTACATATTTTGATCAAAAACAAAAATTAAATTCACAAAAAAGTTGTTTTGAAAAAAACAAATTTGGAAAAAAAGAATGACTTAGACCTGGTTTTCCCTGGCGGGGTCACATATGTTCTCGACTGGGATATAAAACTGTTATAAAAGAACGAATAAACACTAATGTTACCATATTATTAATGACTGAAAATAAATCCCTTATAAACAAAATACTAAGTCGTACACTCATAGTTGTTTCGCCATTTGCTTCAAACATGTGACAGACATATTTTGGGCTAGTTTAAGCTTCTGAAGGGCGGGTTTTAGACTGACTTTGGGCTGGATATTTTTGTTGGACCTGGCAACCCTGCTTCTCGAGTAAAACAAAATTGTGAAATTCCACCCGGACGCCTTTTTTAAGTCTCAAAAAGAGGACGTCTGGTCACCCTAGCTAACTGCACCTCTGTGGTCAGAATCTGGCCCTTAGTGATAGTTAACATCGTCTGTAGACCAGCACATGAGATACAGTCTAACTGTACACCAGATAAGGAGAGATTTCTGTGGATGTAGATGTAGGCAGCTGTGTTCATGTTGCTTTATTTGACCATTTAGGGCCGACCAGCTTGAGAAGAACAGAGCTTCTACTCTAGAACGTTTTAAGGTAAACAGCTTTAACTGCTCTCCCCTGGAGCTTCGTATTGTCAGTAGCAATCTGCCAGCCCTCTCACTGCCATTAAAGCTACACATCATCCTGAGCAACACAAGTGTAGCACTTCACATGAGTCATAAAGCGTGGAACTCCATCTGCTTCTTAGCTGATGTCTTCAGACCCATCGTGAAGGTAAAGGTATGTGATATGATCAGCACAGGCGATGCTATAATGGCTTTTAATGATATGGAAAAAAAAGTATTGGGACACTACTCATTCATTGTTTCTTCCTAAGTATTAAAAACATCAACAGCCGGGGCCCAAGAGAACAAAAATTGGCAGTGCTCTCTCTGGGTGGGTAGATGGCGCTCTCTCTCATTATCACTTTAACGTTGCAATGTCTGCTGGCTCAGGCGTCTACTGATTGGTCAATTCAGAGCTGGGAATCCTGCGCTTTCCTCCGAGCACGTTGGCTCCACAGTGACGGTGGCTTGTGCTTGTCTTCACCTTCCTAGAGTCAGGGACAGTTGGGCTAATTGGCTACTACTACATTGGGAAGGGGATAAAAATTGGCAAAAAACTTAGAAATAAAATGATATTTAAAAAATGCTGTTTCCAGTAAAGTGGCCACTAAAAAAAGGAAAAAAAAAAACAGTTCATCCTGCTTAACTGTCTCTACTGTCCAGATTAGGCTTAGGCCTACTAGACTTCAGAGCATTGCTGTGAGGATTCCTGATTGCATTCAGCCACAAGAGCATCAGAATGTTGGACAATCACCACCATCAACTCATTCCAAAAGTATTGGATGGAGCAGAGAACACAGTTCCAGTGCTGCCCCTCTAGCCCACCTGGCATTAGATATGGTACCAGTAAGTTCATGTTTAGTCCTATTCTGTTGGCAGTACTTCATCTGAAGGGGTGTCCACAAACTTTAGGACACATAGTGTACACTCAAAGGTAGAAGAAGAGTGGGCAGCTCCTGAATTGTGTCAATGCTTATACCGTATATATCTTCCATAGATGGTGCCCATCAGCATGGGGTACATGAAAATATTGTATAGGTATGTGTTGGTGTATTACTGAGCAGTACGATCATCAAAATGATGATAAAACCATCACAATACCTCAATATGCTCCGATGTGCTAACGCTAATCATTATGGTATGTTAATGCACACGCCAGTGATCTAAAATTCCTGTATATGGACATTTTCCTGGCTACAGAATTTAGACCCTGAGTGAGAAAAAGCAAACCTGGGCATGGTAAAAATCACATGATGCTGTTTGGACACATCTGGAGAAATGCTAAAGCGTGGCAATGCCAACAGGCGAGCTGGGCCGGCTGTCTAAGCTGCAATAAAGCAGCGTGACCCCGGCTATGTCGTGCAGCTGTTCTCGACTGAAATCCCAGCAGAAGCTTTAATTCAAATTGAATTATTTATAATGAAGGTCCAAGGAGACAGATTTTAGATGGTATTTCTCCATTCATTAGACTCAACAGCATCCTTGACTGGAATCAATGGTCACATGACCTGGTGGCTTTGGAATAACAATGATCATCACCATCGCTGGGACTTTAAGCACTAATGGCAGCAATCTGCATAAAAAAGTAAATGAAATGTTAGAATAGCACTATGTGATCATGAGGTTACTAAGCTAAGTATCTGAACAGGTAAGAGAGCTTTGGTGGTGAAAGAGAGAGACATATTTTATTAAAAGCACTGAAACCCCTGCTGTATTTAACTATTTAAAAGGAAAAGGTGCCAAAAGGGTTTCTTGGCAGCAAACAAGCACTTTCAGTTCAGAGATACACTAGAACCTGGATGGTTCAGAGAAAGATTTAAAAACTTTTTATGGATGTGCAGTATAAGAAGGAACGGTAGTGAAAATACTCACATGTATTATATTAGGAATAAAAAAAATACTGATACTGTACACTTCAGAATCATAATATTATTTTATAAAATATAGTATTGATTTTAAATTGATAGTTTAGTTTAGACTGGTGATTCATTTATTGTTTAAACCCCTTCAGATTTTACCTCACATAAAACATAATAAGCACCACAGTAAAACCATAAAACATACTATTGTAAAACCATAAAAAGTAGCACAGCGAAGCCAGAAAAAGTAGCATAAAGCCATAAAAAAGGCCACAATAAACCCATAAAAAGTACTACAGTAAAACCAAAGAAAGTACCACAGTAAAACCATAAAAGTACCACAGTAAAACCATAAAAGTACCACAGTAAAACGTTAAAATTACCACAGTAAAACCACAAAAAGTACTACAGTAAAGCCATAAAAAGTACCACAGTAAAGCCATATAAAGTACCACAGTAAAACCACAAAAAGTGCCACAGTAAAGCCATAAAAAGTACCACGGTAAAACCATACAAAGTGCCACAGTAAAACCATAAAAAGTACCACAGCAAAACCATAAAAAGTACCGCAAAACCATAAAAAGTACCACAATAAAACCATAAAAAGTACCACTGTAAAACCGTAAAAAGTACCACAGTAAAACCCTAAAAAGTACCACAGCAAAACCATAAAAAGTACCACAATAAAACCATAAAAAGTACCACTGTAAAACCGTAAAAAGTACCACAGTAAAACCGTAAAAAGTACCACAGTAAAACCGTAAAAAGTACCACAGTAAAACCATAAAAGTACCATAGTAAAACCATAAAAGTACCATGGTAAAAGTACCACAGTAAAACCATAAAAAGTACCACAGTAAAACCATAAAAAGTACCACAGTAAAACCATAAAAAGTACCACAGCAAAATCGTAAAAAGTACCACAGCAAAACCGTAAAAAGTACCACAGCAAAACCGTAAAAAGTACCACTGTAAAACCGTAAAAAGTACCACTGTAAAACCGTAAAAAGTACCACTGTAAAACCGTAAAAAGTACCACTGTAAAACCATAAAAGTACCATAGTAAAACCATAAAAGTACCACAGTAAAACCATAAAAGTACCATAGTAAAACCATAAAGGTACCATGGTAAAACCAGAAAAAGTACCACAGTAAAATCATAAGTACCACTGTAAAACCGTAAAAAGTACCACTGTAAAACCGTAAAAAGTACCACAGTAAAACCATAAAAATTACCACAGTAAAACCATAAAAATTACCACAGTAAAACCATAAAAGTACCATAGTAAAACCATAAAAATACCATGGTAAAACCAGAAAAAGTACCACGGTAAAACCAGAAAAAGTACCACGGTAAAACCAGAAAAAGTACCACGGTAAAACCAGAAAAAGTACCACGGTAAAACCATAAAAGTACCACGGTAAAACCAGAAAAAGTACCATGGTAAAACCAGAAAAAGTACCATGGTAAAACCAGAAAAAGTACCATGGTAAAACCAGAAAAAGTACCACAGTAAAACCAGAAAAAGTACCAAAATAAAACCATAAAAAGTACCACTGCAAAACCGTAAAAAATACCACAATAAAACCGTAAAAATTACCACAGTAAAACCATAAAAGTACCATGGTAAAACCATAAAAAGTGCCACAGTAATACCATAAAAAGTACCACAGTAAAACCATCAAAATTAGCATGGTAACAAAATCGCTGCCCTTACAAAAAATATAAGGTTGTGTGATGTATCTGATGGTATTATAGTGTCATGATACAAACACCTTGATAGTGTCCAGAAAACCATGGTTCTACCATGATGATCTTAATATAGGAATACTATCTGATACCATCACACAATCATGTTAGTATATTTTTTGTAAGAGCAACGATTCAACTCTCCAATGTAAACGAGTGTGCATCGCTAATATTAGAATTAGCAAACCTAGCTGTTTTCCTAAAATCAGGTTAAAAACTGCATTATATCACATTATATTGAATTGTAACCTCATATCATGATACATATTGTATCATAATGTTAGCAAACACTTTTGTAATGATATCATGGTTTATTAAAGTAAGCTAGCGTAACCACGTAACGGAGCACTTCCTTGCACTGCATTACATAAGTGATACAAGGTGACCACCCTGACCTACCAATCGTCCACCTTTCCACTTATTATTCTAATAAAAAGCTCATTTATAGCTCAATTTTAGCTACAAGAGACTTTGATAGCTTAAAAACTGCAACAAAAATATTGAATAATGTCAGCAGGAGATCAAAGATTCAACCAACAAGTTCAGTTTCTGGAAAAAAAAGTGAGGAGTGGAAATAAAATTCTAATTTAAAACATGTTATAGCTCATTCTGATGTTTTAGCTGCTGTATAAAGGGCCAGACTGTAAGATAACACTCTGTAAGATAGCAGCCCTATGACGCACATGTGAAAACAGAACTGGTCATACTGATTACTTGTTTTGTTACACACTAATGTGAAAAACGATTAATGCCATTAGCACATTTTCATGTTTCTGTGACTGTAGGAGCTCATTCAGAGCTGATTTCAGCTGATTACTCTTCTGTTTACATAGATAAACTGTGATAAAGTAGGACTATTCATGGGTTTTTGGTTGAAAATTAGTTTTAGACTCAGACATACAATTACTGAATGTTCAGTTTTGTTAGATCATGTTCCCTGCATACAGCAACAACAGATATCACGCTCTGAAAGGAGCAGCATATATAAAATATTTTAAATAATAAATGACCCTACAGATGTCAACAGAATCTCTGTAATAAATCTTTTAGACATAGTGCAGACTGTATTCATTTATGAAACATTATCTACTCACCTTCAAAATGTATAATGTCTCCTACCTTTTCAAACAGGACTCAGTTCCTTATCCCAGAGTAGGATGACCAATGGTTGCCTGGCTGTAGGGTTTCTGGGTAGTGCTGATGAAATTACTGAATCAACTGCACAGCAAGCAGGTATTGACTCTTTTTAGTAAGGTATGTCAATTTTTTAATGATCTAACATGATCTAATTTCTCTTACAGGTTGTAAAACATGATAAAAAAAATCTTAAAACTAGTTTTAATGTCTCATTTTGAGAATGTGGTAAGCTTTGTAAAAGATTGTTAAACTTAGAAATTAGACATAAATTAATATTAAGTTGTGTAGTGGTTTGCAGTTGGTATATTGTAGCACCATTGACACCCAAGTGGCAGACTGGGGTTCAATCCCCAGTTTGGGAAACCATACAACAGTATACCGACAGCTAGACATCTAACTTTCTATACCAATAATAGTCCTTGGGCTAGACTTCTAATTTACTATACCAGTAAGAGTCATTGGGCTAGACTCTTAACATGCTATACCAATAAGAGTCCTTGGGCTAGACTTCTAATTTACTATACCAATAAATGTCATTGGGCTGGACTCCTAACTTGCTATACCAATACGAATCCTTGGGCTAGACTCCTAAATCATTAAACAAATAAGAGTCCTTGGGCTAGACTCCTAACTCACTATATTAGTAAGGATCTTTGGGCTAGACTCCTAAATCGTTATGCTAATAAGAGTCCTTGGGCTAGATTCCTAACTCATTATACTAATGAGTCTTTGGGCAAGACTCCTAAATCGTTATGCTAATAAGATTCCTTGGACTAGACTTCTAACTCATTATACCAGTAACAGTCATTGGGCTAAGCTTCTAATTCATTATACCAATAAGAGTCATTGGGCTAGACTTCTAGGTCATTATACCAACAAGGGTTCTTAGGTTAGAGTCCAAACTTACTATACCAATAAAAGTCCTTGGGTTAGACTCCTAGCTTATACCAATAAGAGTCCTCGGGCTATTTATCAATAAGAGTCCTTAGGCTAGACTCCTAACTTATTGTACCAGTAAAAGAAATTGGGCTAGACTCCTAACTCATACCAATATGAGTCCTTGGGCAAGACGTCTAACTCCCTATATCAATTAGTCCTTGGGCTAGATTCGTTACTTACTGTACTTATAAGAGTTCTTGTACTACACTCCTAACTTGTTATACCAATATGAGTCCTTAGGCTAGACTCCTAACTCTGCTGTACATCCACCTACTAATGTAATGTGATTGTAATTGTAAGTCGCTCTGGATAATTTAAGAATTTATGCAAATCCGTACTGTATTATTAGATATTTTTACTTATAGTCAGATGGATTTTCTTCATAAAATGACAATCCTAAGTGTAATAGTCTTATAATAATCACTGAGCTATTAGAAACATCTACCTTACAGTTCATCTAAACAGGTGTACAATTACAGACTGTAGCTCATCTGTTACTACAGTTTATTAGCCTCTCATTCTTCACTGATGGTGTTGGACATTTACACATTTTCACGGTCACTGCTGGACTGACAGTGGACCACCACTCAAAAATATTCAAAGGCATCTCTGTGGTCAGAAACTGACCACACAGGGCCTTTTTTACAGCTTCTGCACTAGACAGGGTTTCTGTGAACAGTGAATATACCGATTATGTGTAACTCCTACAATAACACTCAAATGGTAAGAAATCACTTGATGAGGTCGCCATCTAGTGGTGGAAAAAAGATCTACTTCAAGTAGATCTAAGTGTATTTTTATTATCCCTAATGGAGTTCAGTAACCAATAGTTTTACCATATAGAGTGATCAGCCATAACATTAAAACCACCTCATTATCCATTTGAGCTCCACTGACTATATAGGTGCATATTGTAGTGCCACAATTACAGACTAGTCCATCTGTATACTTTGTGCCCCCTGTTCTTCAATGGGCAGGACTCCACAGAGCAGGTGGATCATTCTCAGCACTGCTGTGACACTGATGTGGTGGTGGTGTGTTAGTGTGTGTTGAGTGGATCAGACAGAGGCTTTTTGAGAGACACATCCGTAAACCTTCAGAGGAAAATGAAAGCCTGCTCTTTATTACAATCCAAAAACTCAAATGAAATGAAAATCAGCACAAAGACACTGATCACATAAACATGCCTCAGTCGTCAGAAGGGCCTCATGCAGGTTTTGGATGCAAATTTCTGTAAAATGACCTGCAAATATTTACACTCCATTCTCATGCACGTCACGCACAGGGACAGACGAGACGAGACGAGCCACGGGACCATAGGAGTGCACGCACCCCTACAAAAACACTGTGAACAATTCAGTCCTACGATGGCGTTCATCACAGTGAGGAGTTTTAGGAGCTAAAATAATTTACGAAAACGACCCGTTTAAAAAAAAAAAGACTTCATCACAAACACCCTTTTCCCCAAACAAACATAACACAAGCACTAAAAGGCCACGAGCTGGCAGAACTTTTTAACTTTGAAAAGAACGAAGTTAATTTTCTATGATTTATTGAGATCTCAGCTTATTTCATTAGCACATCTTAACATCGTCAATAATAATAATAATAATAATACACTTTGTATTAATACATCAAGATCCCAAATGATTTATTTCATCCTCACAACAGAACATTTACTGAGATCTCAAATGAATGACTTAGTCAATATAAACACTGTTTTCTTTAACAAAACAACTTTATCAAGATGCTGAGAAAACAACTGTCCTCCCAAGAAAACAAGTTTTGTTTTACCGAGATCCTGAATTATGTATTACATTATCACGACATAACATTTATTGAGATCATTTTAAATATTTTAAATAATTTTACTGAGACACTGAGAAAAATGTTTTATGGAGATAAGTAATTTTTCTTGAGATCTCTCAATTTGTCATCATGACATAACATGCATCGAGACCGAGTTATTTAGTCAACATAAACATTTTCTTGAGATAAAATAATTTTAACCCCGTTTTCCTGAGAAGTTTTCCATACTTATTGCATTATGACGACATAATATTTATAAAGAGATAATTATTTTTGTCAACATAAAGTTTTTTGAAGTAACAAAAAATCAGAGGTTTTATCGAGATCTCAAATGACTCATTTTATTACCATGAAATAAAAAAAAATTTTCTCGAGATAATACTAATTTTATTGAGATATTGAGAAAAAATTTTATATCTTGATATTATCTTGTTTTGCTGAGATAAATTGTGTTTTATTGAGTTCTCAGATTTACTTCCAACATAAATGCTGATTTCTTAAGCTAACAGAATAATTTTATAAGGATATCAAGAAAACAAGCATTGTTATCTGAGTTAATGCTGTATTAACTGTGATGTGTTTATTGCTGCACAAGCTTCACTCTCTAGCTAGCATTAATTATTTTAGACAATCTGGTTATGTTGTCTGGGGATATTTTGTTATCTTGGGTGAAAAAAGCTAAAGTTTTGTTTTCTCAACACAGTTTTTCTCAAATTATTCTGTTATCTCTAGAAAACGTGTTAAATTGCGATGATGAACTGAATCATTTGAAATCGCGATAAAACAAAAACCTCTCAGGAAAACGTTCTCAAAACTAATAAAATTCTCTCAAGAAAACAAATGTTGGTTGACTAAATAATTAATTTGAGATCTCGAAAAAGCTAAACTGATCTCAATATCTCAACAAAATAATTTATTACAAGAAAATGTTTATGTTGTGGTAACAAAATAAATAATTCTGCATCTTTTCATAACAAAATTAACCCGTTATCTTGGGGGGGGGGAAATTTCCTCAAGGAAACTATCTTGACAATTTTCATTTTTAATTTATTTCACATTTTAAATTTTCATTAACATTTTTTAAATGCTTTGATAGAAAAACAAAGAATTTGAGATCTCGATAAAACAAATCAAATTAATTAATTTTGGTAAAACCACGTAAAGAGGATAAGCACAACGTGACCTTTTAGGACTTCTGTAGATATTTACTCAAAAAATGAAATAACCAAAAATTCAAATGACTAAATTCGTAGAAATCCTGCAGCTCATCTACAGCGATTCAGTGTATAAACTCAGATCACAGAGTGCTTGAGAAGAGTGAGAGCGGTCATTTCTCACTTTAGCAGAGACGGTTGTCCAAACTGAGGAGTAGTGCTACGCACGAGTGTAGTATTCAAGATGCAATTCACAGTAAGAAATCAAACACCTTTTTAAATCAATTATCAAAGAACAGAAACTGATTTAAAGTGATAGTTCATTTAGGAAAAAAAATCTAATTTACACAATTTTACTTGGAAACGCAGTCTTGACACTTTCGGTCTTGGCTGATGATGAGGCTACAAGTAGTGGAAGCTTATATCCCACCAATTAGCATGAACTTTATGTCAATTATTAAACACAGTAATAACAAATTATTGAGATTGTAGTACATACTGATTGTAATTATGCTCATTGTATCTGCATACAAAGAGCCAATACATTAAAACCACAAAACATTAAATAATAATAATAATAAGAGCATAATGCACAAGTGTAAACGGCCCAGATTGTGATGGTTACTGGTCAGAGTATCTCCAAATCAGCTGCAGTAGTAGGGATGAAAGAAAATACTGATACACTTAAGTATCGTGATACTTTATCGATTCTCAAAATCGAAACAAACCAACAACTGGCTATTGGTTACTGAAGGCTACCAAGTTACTAAAATATGTACGAGTATGAAGACGTATAGCCACATTTGTCAGATGGTTTTAATGTTTTCGCTCTCTGGTGTATCGATTGATTGTACGTTTGTACGATGCTAATTGGTGGCGTATAAGCTTACATGACTGGCCCCATTAGCCTCATTGTTGACTTCCTGGCTACATTTAGGATAAAGACTGTGTAAATGTGACCCAAACTATCGCTTTATTGCCTCCACCACATTGCACGTACCGAGAGAACTGATCAGACAGATTAATAATGAGGACCGCGGTCTCGCTGAGACACTGTTACTTTGTATCATCATATATGAAAAAGTCCTTCGATAGAAATCCAGCGTAAATCTTTCAGCACAATCTAATCCTTATCCAGACAAAGGCACTCTTCCTTTAGCAGACAGCTCTCTGACTTCATCCTCAGTACAGCAGTCGCATTGACCTTGTGCTTAAAAGAGGTTCTTCATTGTTTGGTACCGAAGCCAGCCAAAAGAACCGGACCACTGCCTCAGTATTTGTTCTCGTCCCACGGCGGGAGTCTGTTCACTACGGCTTTATGGTCCATCTCGATGCTGGCCAGCACACCTCCTGGATTCTTCTCAGAGCCAGAGTAGTTGATGGATTCTCCTTTAAGCGTGGTCATGTGACCGCCCAGCGCCCTTAAGATAGCATTTCCCGCACATATGTCCCACTTCTTGATAAACGTCACGTGGATGTACAGATCGGCCTTCTCGTACTCCTCATCAGGAGCATCCAGGAGAGCAAGAACCTTATATCCTGTGGAGACAACACGGTCAAATTTCACTGCAGATGTTAGAGTTAAAGGTACCATATTAAAGTCTAAGGCAGGTCTACAGTCAGACTGCTAGTCTAAATCTGATTTACGGCATTTCTAGATTGTATCCAGGTTGATTCTTGATAGTCTGGACAGTCAAATACAATGTGAACACATTTACACATCAGTCTGGATGCTCTGGCCAAATCCAGAGTGACAGAAGCGTGGAGATCCAAGAAGAGCACCACAAAGGCCACCACAGTGGAGTCCCAGGTTGCCAGGTCCTAAAATATTCTCCAGCACACTGTTTGACAGAAAGCTGCCCTTTACAAGCTTAAAACTAACCCTAAATCTAAAGGGTCTAATTACAGACGTTTGAGGAAGCTAGAACTGCTTTTTTACTACTTTTACATTTTATTCTCATTTTACTTTGTCAAACATTTCACCCATTTCTTCTTCATTCTGTGAAAAGAGTGACAGCGTCATCTACCCGCCCAGAGAGCGCACTGCCAATTTTTGTTTTCTTGGGCCCCGGCTGTTGATGACAAACAACAGGATTCGAACTCATGATCCTCTGATCATAGTGTCAGCGTCTTAGCCTGCTGAGCCACTCGGGACCTACATTGTAAATCAACATTGAAGTCATCCAGACTCTGAGTGAACACATAAGGAATCATGTAGTAAACTTAAAAGTGTAAACAAACCAAAACATGTTTTAGATTTTACTTCAAAGTAGACACACAACTGATGTCTCAAACACATTAAGAGGCAAGAAATGCAAGTCATGAACTCTTGACAAGACACAGCTGTTAACTGAAAGTCATTCCAGGTGACTACCTCATAAAGCTGACTGAGAAAATGCCAAGAAAGCTGTGCAAGAGGTGCCTACTGTGAAGAATGTCAAATATAAACATATTCTGGTTTGTTTACTAAATAATTACAGATGTGTTTATTCATAGTTTAGATGACTTTAGTATTAATCTACAATGCAGAACATTTTTACATCAAGAAAAAACACTGAATGGTGTTTTGACTGGTACTGATGGTTTAAATCTTGTGATTACTGTCAATATTGGAATACTGCGGCACCACTAGACAAATAAAATGACAGAGGAGCTCCTGTTTTCTGTAGATCATGTGTATGAACCTTGCTCTATGAATGTGAAAATGCCGTACCTGCGCCCCCTGCTGGTATGATTTCAGTACTGTTCCCAAAAGCCTGCTGAACAAAGCCTTTCACTTTGCCCGAATGAGAGCGGGACACGATAACCTTGGGGTTGTTTGCGTTGTAGGACTCGCGAGGTTTCACATTCCCTCCTTCACCTACCATGCCCCAAGCTGAGTAGAAGAAAAAGAAAAGAAAGCACAAATGAATTACAAAAGGAAGCTTTGCTCACTTCAGTATCAGCTGTAAGGAAAGATTCTACTGTGTTGTGCATAAGAGAGAAGTCCGTTTGCAAAAACCGAAAGCCAACAAAATGACAACTTTACAGGAGAAGGAAAAAAACTACTTTGCTTTTAATGTAAGTCAATGGAACCAGACGTCTTTCCAAGTCATTTTGAAATTTACAGACAATGTAAAGAGCGACAGGCAGTCAAATTATGTCTAACTGAGAAATTATAACATGTTTATATATATATATATATATATATATATATAACAAATTCAGGATAGTAAACATTATTATTAACATGATATCATAATCACTTTTATAAATATCAGAACTATCATCAGTATCAGAATATCGCAACACCCCCAGACATGGCCAAAGTGAATGGAAGATAAAATGACACAGGAGCTCCAGTAAAAGAGTAAAACTATCCCTGAAGGCAAGTGATATTATCTTATAATAATTTAAATATTTACATAATTTTAATTTATTTAAATATAATTAAAATATTTATTAAGTTAAATTAAATAAATATTTAAATAAAAATTAATTTAAATACATTTTACAATTATTTTATTCCATTAAAACATCTCCTGGTCAACCAGATTCACTACTATAGTGTTAACTTTGCTGTTGGTTTAAGCAGTCAAACAGACACACCTGTATACCCAGTGAAGGGCTTGTGGATCACGCCTATGACAGGATCCCCATCCACAGCCACACACACCATGGTGGTGACATACTTCGGCAGGTTTTCTGTTCAAAGTGAGAAACGATAAAGAACTGCAAGTGAAACAGCAGTTCAGCACAGCACGACACACCCTGGCTAAACACGTGTGGCAGCTTTCCAAGAAAGAGTGCTGTTAAAATTCTTTACTGGTCCCATACTGATATACACTCCCTGGCCACTTCATTAGGTACACATACCCTGCATCACATTGAGCATACAGGTGCACTTTGTAGTTGTACAATTGCAGACTGTAGTCTATCTGTTTACTTTGCTCATCCTGTTTTTCAATAGTCAGGACCCCCACAGAGCTGGTGGATCATTCACAGTGACACTGATGTGGTGGTGGAGTGTTAGTGTGTGTTGAGTGGATCAGATATGGCAGAGCTGCTGGAATATATCACCTCTATTAGACACACATACCTTGTTGGTCCACCCTGTAGATGTAAAGTCAGAGACCGTTTGTGTTGGTCCTCTAGTCCTTCATTGGTGATGCTGGTTGCTGCACTATTTTCACTATAGCAGTGACACTTAGGCATTTAAAAACACTCACTAACACGCCACCACCACGTCAGTGTCACAGTCTGCAATTGTAGAACTTCAAAGTGCACCTATATGGTCACCTGAGCTAATAAAATGGGTGTAGATACAAGTTATGTTTACCTAATAAAGAGTCCAGGAATGTATTTTAAATGCTGTTGTATATTTTAAATGACTGAGTAAATACTCACCTGTGTATTCCTGAGTGGCATCCAGTGGATCGATCCACACGGTCACACTCTCCGCAGGAACCAGTTTACCTGCTGGGATCTTATTCAGAATCTCTGTAGGGATGCTGTGTGTCCATATGGTGGCTTCTCCATCAGAGTCATCGTGCTCTTCAGAGTTCACCTAACAAAGGAGTGCATGGTAACCAAAACATTAAAACACATTTTTCAGTAGCTTTAGTCAGTTTTAGCTTGGCTAGGGGTTTAACTATGTGATAAATTGTAATAAACTGATTAATTTGTTGACCAGATTGTTTTTAGATAATTATCTAAATTAATCAGCCTACACTCGTGAGGTCAGTAAACAAAGTGTGTCACATTTACAGGCACATCTGCAGGCAGCCTGATTAGTGTAGCTACTGTAGAACAAGGGTAGAGCGCCCTCTAGTGTTAGTTTCATTTATATATGCACTAGATACAAAGAAGACGGCAGTGTATTTCGGCCATCGACCGACCTCCACTGCATCAGCCATTGAACAACCTTAAACCGGGCAAACACTGGTGCTAATAAAAGAATATTCTACTAAATATCAATGACCTAATGCAATTACATTGACTCTCAATCCTCTCCAGAAAGTTAATGTACACTTCAAAAACTGTGCTGTACTCATCAATTCATTCACCGGAGAGCCATAACATTAACACCACCTCCTTGTATCTACACTCATAGCTCCACTGACCATACAGGTGCACTCTGTAGTTCCACAATTACAAAACTGTAGTTCATCTGTTTCTCTGTATACTCTGTTCATCCTGTTCTTCAATGGTCAGGACCATCACAGAGCAGGTGGATCATTTTCAGCACTGCAGTGACACTGACGTGGTGGTAGTGTGTTAGTTTGTGTTGCGTGAGCAGAGCTGCTTAAGATTTGTTTTTTTTAATGATACACCACAAAGCAGGTGGTGGACCGTTCTCAGTGACATGGACGTGGTGGTGGTGGTGGATCAGACAACACACCCGCTGGAGTGAAAATGGTGCAAAAGCCAACGAAACACTAGAAGATGACCTGTCTCTGAGTGAACTCAGCACACACTAACACACCACCACCACGTCAGTGTCACAGCAGTGCTGAGAATGTTTGTAGACAATGAGAGCTCACCTGTAGATAAGGGAAGGTGTTCTTGATTAGGTAGTACATCTTCCTGTGTGAGTTGAGGTCTCCAAGTGTGAGCTTCTCGCTGGCCCCTTCTCTTGTCTTGCCTTTGGATCTCTCCCCCAGGTTGTCCTCCATCCTGATGCGCTTCACCTCCCGTCCTCCCTGCATGGCTGCCTCCAGAGACAGAGCCAAAAGCTCCCGCAGGTCCACCGTCGTCTTCTGCCTGAAAGCGGCGATCCTGCTTGAGAGGACCCCAGCGTACAGGTGGTAAAGCACTCCGACTCCGAGCAAGCAGAACACCGCCACTCCCAGCGGGGACAGCCGGATGCCCATCGGTGCCATGTCCGCAGCTGCCAGAGCTCCAGTCCCTGCGCTGAGCTTATGGAGAGCTGTAGCGGAACAGCTGAGCTGTAACACACATCAGCATTGTTTACAACCTAAACACGTAGCTTTAGCCTCACAGGCAACGCCGCATTAAAGAGCGATTTAAATTCTCCCCGGGCAATAATACAACCTTCTCTGACTTACACCGACTTCGACAGGTTTACAGCACTTTTTTAACGCCTTGTCAGTCACTTTGAATGTTTAACAAATCTCTAAAAAGTGTTGAAACAAGGCAGACTAACAGACACCCCCGGAGTAGAAACACTAGCCTAGTTCCACGTCCGCGACGAGTACCGGAAGTGCTCTGTTCAAAATAAAAGTCCTGCCTTCACTTTGGCTACGTTCACATTACAAGTCTCATTTCAAAGTACGTATCGCAACGAATTCGTATTAATGAGGAAATCGTGTCATTGCTATATGTTAAACAGACTTTCCCCGATTAATAGCGCTGATAAAAGCGAGAATCACCTTTGTTAAAATCTACTTTAGATGATTCATCACTGATTCAAAATTGCTTTATGACTCCCTGCTTAATATCAATGAAAACCCTTGAAATTGGGGTCGATAAATCAATTAGTATATACATGGATAATATGTGGTCGAATGTGACAAGTGAAACTTCCCCTTCTGATAAATTTATATAATTATTATTATTATTTACACTTACAGAAGAGGACGTTCCTCTTATTTTGGAATTATTATAAATATTTCCAGGTCGAGCGAAATTGAGCTGTAAAACAGTATAGCGCACTATGTCAGCCATTTTGAGGGTGTGTTCCAATTCTCAACGAGACCGTTTTTGGACATTTTATCGACTACATCTGGGCTAATAAAAAAAACTATAAATCTGTTTCACTTAACGATTTCTTAAAAAATACATAAAAATATTTCCTAATGATTTACCAAGCTTGAAAAATGTTGCACTCTTTATCTTGTTCTTGATTTGTCAGTATATGTTATCTTGTCTTGAAACTCTTCCAAAACCTTTTGATGAAATTCAACATTAAAATATTTTAATATAAAGTTACATGCAATGCAAAGACGACAGTATGAAAACAGAACTACATCATGGCAGCTTTATTTCAAACAGACATGGATGAACTGACGATTGCGACACAATGGTTTTGGTACATAAGGCATGCTTATGCAAAACAATTTCAGTTCTGGGTCCAACATAGGAACTTTACCCAAATTTAGTAAAGAGGTAGCCGATAGATTAACATATATTAAACTAAATAAATAAACAGGCAGTGCATTTTACACAGAACAAGTATTCAGGAATTCACAAAATTCTCTGTCTTGGTGGAATGTATATATTATTCAGCACATGCTCACCTTTATACAACACAGTTCAACATATACACTTAAGACTTTCTTCATATGTTACAACATTTACAACAGACACATGCTATTGGCTGTATGTTTAATTATTGGCAACACTAGAACTGGGATAAATGAGAAAACACACACTGATCATAATGCTGTACCAGTCAAATGTTCTCATTCAGTGTTTTTTTTTCTCCTACATTATAAATAAAACACTGAAGTCATCCAGAGTATGAAGGAGCACATAAGGAATCATGTAGTAAACTTAAAAGTGTTAAGCAAACCAAAACATGTTTTAGATTATTTAAAGTAGACACACAACTGATGTCTCAAACACATTAAGAGGCAAGAAATCCAAGTCATGAACTCTTGACCAGACACAGCTGTTAACTGAAAGCCATTCCAGGTGACTACCTCATAAAGCTGACTGAGAAAATGCCAAGAAAGCTGCATCTAAGCAAGAGGTGCCTACTGTGAAGAATGTAACATATAAACATATTCTGGTTTGTTTACTTGTTTGTTTACTAAATAATTACAGATGTGTTTATTCATAGCCTGGATGACTTTAGTATTAATCAACAATGCAGAACATTTTTAAATCATGAAAAAACACTGAATGTCCAGAAGGTGTCCAAATTTTTGTCTGGTATTGTATGTGCTTAATTACAGATTTAAAATAAATTACACCATATATGATACACTGGTCTATGAACACTTGGCAAAAATTAAAGTCTTGTGGCTAGTAAAGCTGACCTGAGTTGTGAATGTTGCCAAAAAATTATTTTTGATATTTTATCAGAAATATATTCTCACGCCCAGACACTAGTGCAAAAATGAGAATATCAGTAAAAAGTTCACTGGTGTACATAATTTAATTTTTATAAATAAATGTATGTGTTGTACATTATATTTTCTGAATTAAATTATGAACTACAATGACTTTTTTTCCCACAATATTTTAATTTTTGGAGATGAATTAGAATATAGTGGCCATTTAAACTTAAACTATGCTCTACAATTAAACATACGTACTGCTGAAATGTTTGTAAATATTAATGTACACTGGTAAATCAAAACATTAAGACCACATTCACAGAACTGAATAACAATTATCTCGAAACAATGGTGCATGGGAGGTTTGTGCAGGTTTTCGCAGTTGGATGTTGGCGAAATGGGCAGGCATCTGGGCACTGGGTCAGAGCATCTACCAATAGTGGCCTTCAAATGACCAAAATGTGATTCTGAGCATCTATGGGATGTTTGTCCCATAGATGCCGTGATGCCACAGGACACCTTCAGAGGTCTCAAGAGTCGGTGCCTCAAGGGGTCAGAGCTGTGTTGGCAGCATGTAAAGGAGCAACAGCATGTTACGCATATTACCATTAGGTCTTAATGTTTTAGCTTATCTGTGTATATAAATATTGTCCAAATATATACTTAAATGTGTCTTTTGCTGTTTGGTCTTTGTGGAAAAGGTCTTGACTTGCATCGGATACAGATATATACAAAATCCAGATGTGGTAGCCTGTGCAGTGCTCAGCGACGGATCCAGATCCATGTGTTGACCAGCCAGAATGCCACGGTGAGCGAGTACATGAGCATCTCTCGCTTGGCTCTCTCTTTATTCTCTTGTTCCAGCAGCTGAAGTCTTCGGTTCAGCTTTATGATCTGTTTGTCAAAAGGTTAAAAAGAGAAAGACACGAGTTCTAGATAAACCGGATTACAGGGTTCTGTTGATTGTATGATGATTAGAGTCATTCAGTACCTGTCGTCTCAGGGCTGCAGCGTCCACTAAAGAAGCATCATCTGGAGTGCTCTCCACACTCGACTCCAAAGTTGCAAGAGCAGTTCTATCAAGACACAAGCACAAGAACGTGACACACGTAAACATACATAAATGTACCTCTATTCATTTAATCACATTTACATCATTTTTAAATCTCTGCAAATGTAGTTCATCAACTAAGACATTTGGTGCTTCTATAGTTCTGCACTAACAAGCAAAGGAAATGTGCACCAACGAGCGCGGTGCTTAGCTTAGCATTGGATGTATTTTTACAAAAATGGCTTGGCTATTTGAGTTCATTAGCAGCATCAGCCATGCAAATGGCTGGTTTACTCTGTAGATGCCTAATGCAAGTGTAAATGGAACTCACCTGTGGTGCCGGTCGTCCAGCATGGACAAGACCTGTTCGTAGGCTCTGCGAGTGGTGCACTGGATGTAGGAAAGGACACCACTTGCGCTGTATAAGTTCCGGCAGTCCTGAGGGCTGATGAGAGGAGGACAAGCACGAATGGGAGCACTAGGAGATGGAGTCACGCTGGCCAGCAAAAACGAGAAGCAGAAATGAATAAAAAGCCATATGATGCTCACAGTATGAGCAGCGTTGTAGTTAATCTACATGCGACTCTCTTACTTCAATGGAAACAAAAGGCTTAAAGGGGACTCATTTTACATTTTTGACTGAGGGTCTAAATAAAATGTCGGTCATATTTTTTGGTCAAAATACCTCAGAGCTTAGTCCAGTAAGTCTGACTGATGCAGTTTTAAGGCCTGCCTGATGAACGACGGGATTTACAGAGGCAGGTTTTATGTACTGCTGTAAAGTTCAGTAAACAATAACATTTAAATCAACATTTTATTTCTGATTTGTTCTCAGTAATGTTACTCTCTGTGCCATCATTCACTAGCTAGGCCTTTCTTGACCATCCGTTGTTCTCTCTCACTCATCAGCGGTGTTGTAACGGCGTAAAGTCACCGTAACTTATTTATTTGTTCCTAATTAGGGCTGTGTACCCGCAAGAACCTTGTGACCTTGTGATGACACACATCATGATATAAGGTGTACAAATTAATATATTCTGTAATCAAAGGTATATTGCAAATATTTTCAGAAACAGATAGGCTTACTAAAGCTAATGTTAAAGGGGACTAGGGATGCCCCGATACCGATACCAGCATCGAGTATCTGTCCGATACCATGTGCGTGTACTTGTACTCGTATTCATAAAAGTGCTCCGATACTACAGGATCCGATACCAGCGTGATGGGAGCTTCGTTTCCTTCTAACAGACAGTATTAGTTTGCGCCACAAAATAAATAAAATTTAAAAATAAAATTAAAAAAAGAAGACGACGACTACGTATGGTAGCCGAGCTGAACAAGCCACTTCACGGCAGCGTGACTTTAACCAGCCCGGTAGTAGAGAAGGAGCAG
>BRDA01013957.1:25186-37136 GCA_036984385.1 Crenuchus spilurus
TACTCTTATTGGTACTTGGTATCGGCAAGTACTTAAATGTAAGTACTTGTACTCGTACTCGGTTTTAAAAAATGTGGTATCGGTGCATCCCTAAAGGGGACATATGGAAAAATAACCTTTTCAGTGTTTTTACACCTTTTTTTGTACCTGGTAGGCCTTCCAACCAACAAACTGTGAAAAATTAAAACCCACTCAGTTTTTTGTGGGCTGCCTGAGTCTAAAAACATTTCACGACTAGTTCAGATTTAGGCTCACAACAATGGTTAGTGTGCTTGTACTTACCCTTCGTATTTGATTATTTGGCCATTGTGACGTATAATCGAGTTCTCACTGAAACAGCGGTCACGCTTTGACCTCTTGTGTGAATGGACCTTTGTAGAAAGAGAGCACAGATTACACATCATACTGTATTTGGCATGCCTCAGTCTCCATGCCATCCTACCAGGAAAACTGGCGTGAGGTCTTTCTCAATCAGAGAAATTTTTGATGACTTGCTCAAATAATACTTACAGATGACATAAATAATAGTTACAGATCTAGATGGATCATTAATCCACTACCTCCTCTTTCAGCTGAGCCGGAGGTCCAGTCGACTGTTCTGTTTCCATGAAGTCCAGAGGCTGGTCTTTGAGGGTTAGAACCTGTGGAGGAGCCTTCAACTCCACAGACTCCACTGGGGTGGACTGAATTAGGTCCAGATCTCTGGGTCTGCTGAAATTAGCAGCATTGTTGTCCCCTTGTTAAAGAAGAGACAATGGTTCAGTGTCTTAATCATGTAAAAAATACAGATTACATACACATTATGTGCACTACTGATGTATAAATGTGTCAATGCATTGTGATTTCCATTAGCCGTGGATACGCTTCAATCTGTGCACTTGTCACCTAAATAGGGCTTTAGTGTGCATCCTTACACTGCTTTTTTCTATTGGAGAGGAAGAGTCTAATGGCTGAAGACAGATTACCACACTGCCATCTAGTGGTCAGGGGAACCACTACCACTAATTGTTTACATGTAAACTATTAATTCAAAATTGTACATCATATTAACTACTTAATCCAGTGCAGGGTTGCAGTGATTAATTAAAAATGTATACTTTGCTTTAGAGATTTGCTACAGTATCAACACATTGTGATACTCAAATGTAACACAGGCCTTGTATGTGGAGACTAAGCATGTTATCAACAGAAGTACTGTAGCAATAATTACATTTTTTATTTTCATCAAAGTATCACTTTAAGAGTAAATCACAAGCTGAAACCGGACAAAACTGATCAGCACTGGTAATACCTGCTATTACAATCCTCTCAGGAACGTGCATCATGGTGCTGTGAGTCGCCTCCAGCAGAGGCTCAGGATGATCCTGGGACGAGCCGGGTCCAATTTTGAGCCTGTCAGGGATCCTCATCTGCTGGCTGATGCCCTCCGTGTACTCCAGTTCATACTGGATGCGGTTTATCTCAGCCATGTCAGCCCCACTCATTTTTTCTGCAGCTGTGAGATGTAAATGTGTACAAACACGGTCATAAAGAATATCCCATGATGACAGAAAAGCATGCACCATTTTTTTAAATGTAGCTTAACTCTACTGTCATACTTTCTAAGACTTTATTCACAGTGGTGCTGATTTCACATCAAAAAAGCCTGAAAAAGCTAAAATTCTGGAAGATCAGTGCATTTTCCCTTTAAGGAAAAGTTCAGCCAGGAATGATATTTACAGAATTTTCCACTTACCTCAGTCGGTTGGACAAAAACCATCCAGATCTTAAACTCTCAAACTAGGTGATGTGATTTAGGACACAGTATGACTTACTGTGAACTATTAAAATGAATTACTGCTCATACAGCACAGTTCTTAGGTCAGTTTTAAAGTGATACTGTGTCCTAAACCGCATCCACTAATCTGTGAGATCTTCATTAAGACCTGTATGAAGTTTGAGTGAGCGGAGAGGCATAAATTCAGAATGCTTGGTGCCATTTTTTGGATTTAAAGACGTAGGATAAATTAAGAGATATGAGGCCACACAACAGGCACGAAGCATTTAGATGTGGAAGCAGTCTGCAGCTGCATCTAGACACTTTTCGTTTCACTGACCATATAGGTGTACTTTGCAGTTCTACAATTACAATTGACCATGTTCCTCAATGGTCAAGACCCCGACAGAGCAGGTGGATCATTCTCAGCACTGCAGTAACACTGATGTGTGACTAAGTTCCTTCCAGTAGTGACACAGCTTTAACAGATATACTGTAACATCCTCATCATCAGGACAAGGCTAAATCTAGCTGTACAACCCTGGTTTGTTTTGCTAGTTGACATTAGCTAAGCTAATTAGACTCAGCTGTCTAATAATCACGTTAAAACGACAACTACATCTCTTCTTTAGTACAAACACTTAAATCAACGTGTTCTGACTTCTCATATATGAATTTTGAGTTTAATAACTCATTATCTTTACCTTAAACCAGTTTCCGCTTCAACTGTCCTACAGGTTAGCTTAGCTTGGCTAGCATAGCTAACCTTATTCATCCGTCGGTCTCTCGGAGCCGTTTTATTTCCTGTCGCTTTCACATAGCGAAGTGCACAATCCGGGCTACTTTGTAAAACAAAATACGTCTTAATTAGCTAGTTACGTGTCTCTTACTGTTATAGAATTGTTGTTCTATGGAGCGTCCTTTAGAATAAACTCCCTTTTGGTTAAAGCGCTAGTTTATCCGTTGCACTCACATAGAGCTATTCTTATTAGCCGCCGGGGTGCGTTCCAATCCGCGCACTTGTCACCTAGGGCGCCGTTGTGCAGAATTCTGCTAGAATTCACAAGTAACTTCCAAACAAATAAGTTAGTTACGTATATCATATTGTTATAGTATTATTGTATGGGCCGCACTTTAGAATAAGCTAATTTCTGTTAAAGCGGAAGTTTATTCACTGCTCACTCACACAGAGAGCCATTCTCATTAGCCGGGGTGCATTCCAATCCGCGCACTTGTCGCCTAGCTAGCTAGGACGCCTTTGTGTAGAATTCACCAGTAAACGAGGTGAAAAAACTTTTCAATCACTGATATCCGCATACAATTTTACACATAAACAACACAAATACATTCATTTACAAGGACTATAGTCCTTTACAGTTTATTTTTTAGGCACAGTAAAGCAGCTCAGTTCCCGTAGTGTAGTGGTTATCACGTTCGCCTAACACGCGAAAGGTCCTCGGTTCGAAACCGGGCGGGAACAGGTGGATCTTTTTTTCATGTGTAACCAAATAAAATCATAGACTATACTGATACACACTCATGTCGTGTCACAATGTTATGACCACATTTGGGACGACCACTCCTTTAATATAAACATGACATACAACCATAACATTAACACCAATCATACAACTGCCAACATCATCCTTTTAGCTCCATTGACCACACAGGTGCACTTTGTAGTTCTACAATTACAGACTGTAGTCCATCTGTTTCTCTGTATATATTGTTCTTCATTGGTCATGACCACCTCATGACCACCATAGAGCAGGTGGATCATTCTCAGCACTGCAGTAACACTGATGTGGTGGTGGTGTGTTAGTGTGCGTTGAATGAGCAGAGTTGCTGGAGATTTTAAACACTGTATTAGCTCAATGTCCACTCTATTAGACACATGTACTTTATTGCTCCACCTTGAACATGTATGATAGATATATCTACCCATCCATCCATCCATCCCCATACAGAATTCCCATAGAGAAAACTCCCTGGAGTTCCTAATATGGACATGAAGCCACTACAAAATAATGAAACCACTTATGGCCTCCTAAGACCTGTCTATTTGTTTTTGTCCTCTTTAGAGACTGTCCCAGGCCATCCAGGTTATCATACACATTCCTTATCTGCCTTGACTTGCCGCCACCACATCCATGTCACAGTGCTGATGGACAGTATGTAATTGTAGAACTGCTAAGAGCACCTCTATAGTCAGTGGAGCTGATCAAATGGACATTAAGTGGTTGTTTTAGCAAAGTGCAGCCAACAGATGGTGCAAACTCCTCACTATAGCTCTGTATACAGATGTTTGGGAATTCCTATCGAAATGCTTTTGTAGGTTATAAACTGAAGTGACCTAGAATGCTGATACTTACCCAAAAATGTAGTTCAGCTTCCCGATTTCACCCAGCAAGAGGTTATCCAGGTCACCAGGCTCAGATCAGACAAGAAGTGCTCAGCGAGAGGTTTTTCCAGTCATAATGCTATTAACTATTAATAGCAGCATCACACAAGAGAAGCTATCCTCCAACAAGGTCACAGGAGCCATAACAATACGGGCGATTCTGGAAGGCATCTTCACCCTCACGGCTTGTCACTTACTGTTGTCTCCGCAATCACTCTTGATCAGAGGCCAGGCTCTGTCCAGCGCTCTGCTAAAACCTCAGGGGCCTGTCCGGTACACGCATTACACACCTGACTGATCTGAGTACACTTCAGAAGAAAAGTTAGACTCGCTGAATTGTGCTCGAGCATTCAAGCTCGAATAAGCTTGTACACGGTTGCATTATATTTGACTTACATATCAAAGGCTATAAATATGGTTAACTACATAAAAAAGCACAAAAAGTACTTGCATGAAGTTAGTTCCCACTGTCTAATTTACTGATACCCTTCCATCCATCCATCATTGTCTGCTTAATCCTGATCAGGGTCGTGGTGGGTCCCCTACATGGAGCCGCTGGAGTTCATATTCAAACATTCAGGCAGCAGAATTGTGTTTAAACAGCTCTTATCAGTCTGGATATAATACAACACCAAACTGTTTATAATCTCAGAGAATTTGTGCCCGAAGCGGTGGGCAGCCCTTGTCCACCGGCGCCCGGGGAGCAGTTAGGAGGTTAGGTGCCTTGCTCAAGGGCACTTCAGTCACATTTTGTCTGGGGATCGAACCGGCGACCTTCTAGTCACAAGACCAGATCCTTACCACTTGGCCTTGCCCCTAGACCATGCTAATTATGCTAGGTTTATAGCCACATACTTAAAGACAGCATGGTGGCTTAGTGGTTAGCACATTCGCCTCTCAGCGCTAAGGTCTTGGGTTCGAGTCCCCATCTGAGTGGAGCTTCCGTGTTCTCCCTGTACCCGCATGGGTTTCACCTGGGGACTCCGGGTTTTCTCCCACAGTCCAAAAACATGGAGGTCAGGTGAATTGGCTACTCTAAAAAATGAGTGCCCAGATATGGTTGGCACTGTGTCCTGGATGATCCGCCTAGTGCTTGATGCAGTGCAGTCCTCCAGGTGGATGGTCGCCTGGTCTGGTCTTGTGACCAGAAGGTTGCTGGTTTGATTCTCAAGCAAGTCATGACTGAAGTGTCCTTGAACAAGGCACCTAACCCTCAATTGCTGACTGCTGATTTGGACACATGTTCACTGTATGACTGATTTTTAAATCCATGTCCAGCATTCTGCTAAAAGCAGGAGACTAATTACAGACCTGACTGGTCTGAGCACACTTTTAATGTAAAAGCCTGGAAACAATGCTGTTTGGTGATCGCCCTTCGAGTTGTTTTTAGGGGCTGTGAACCACACAGCAGCAGTTTGTCTGCAGGGGCATTAATGCATGATTTGTGCCCCTGAAAACTGATTTACGGGCTTAGAGTGGGTTAAACCCTGGCTCCACTCAGCTGGCCTGACTGTTTTAGGGGATTATGGTGCCCCTGTTTTCACCTCCTGTGTGGGGTTCTCCTACCAGTGCAGATGTGTCAACTCATCACGGCGGGGGGTGGGGAAGCGTATGTGCATGTTCAAGTGTTAACGATGATGTTTTTTAACACACTGACAGGTGTTGTTTTCACACAAGTAATTGTATTTTTAACCTTAGCGCGCTATAAGCACACTATACCAAAAACATACTGAACCACATTATATATATTTGACCACATCACAGACGGCATTTGACAGGTTTGCTGCATGTATAAATAAGTGAGCACACCAGTCAGCTGTAGCAGAGTGTAAAACCATCATCATGGGTAAAGACGTGATGTGACTGATGTCCAAAGGGGCATGATAATAGGGTACCGGGTGAAGGGTGGTAGCATCTCAGACACCACTGACTTTGTGGGATGTTGCTGTAGGTGTACTGAGAATGTAAGTGACATAATTGCCGTAATGCTCATTACTATTAACAGCATTATAACAGTGTAATACTTACTCAAGTTACACAAACACTAATCAGTAATCCATACTGATCAAAGTGAAAAAATTATATGAGACTGATTCTACTTTCAACTAAAAAAAAAACTGAACCAGAAAATAACTTGTAATTCATCAGCATCCGTTCCACCTTAAATGGTGCAGCAGTTGCAGTCAGACAATGCTGACTGATTTACCCTAACCCTGCATTATTTAAGGTGGAATGGAGAATTCTAATTCTCTCTCTCTCTCACACACACACACACACACACACAGTTCTTATATTCATCTTATAACACTGCTGCCTCATTTAAGGTGGAACAGAAAGGAATAAGATGATGATGTATAAGAAATAACTTCAGCTTCACGCTCAAGACCACAACAGACTAGTTGAGATACACATCCAGTCTATGAAAACAACCAAAATAGCTAAAATAGCACAACATGGCCAAAGCAAGACTTCTCGTGAAATTGAGTACCTCTCAACAGGACAGCTGAGGCTTGATGGTTAAGGATCTGATTTTGTGACCGGAAGGTCGTTGGTTTGATTCCCCAGGCAGGTCATGATTAACCTAACACTCGGGTGCTTTGGACAGGGTTGCTGACTACTTCGCTACTTTGTTAAACATGCAAATACCATCAGAGCCTGAATCTGATCATGAAGGTATGGGCTTGCTTTTGCAAGTTCTTGTAAACTGGATGACCTACAATATCTGTGTGAGTGATGTGGGTGGAGTAAAGGTAACATAACTAGTGTCCTACTTTGGTCTGAGAGCCACGGATGTGGAAATAAGATGCTGTGAAAGTTTAATGAGAGCTTGTCATCTTTTAAATGGCCTCTCTTCAGCCATGGTCCTGGCTGGTCCATACCTACCCATGAAGAAACTGCAGACCACCACTCAATGACCTCATTCTGCAGACCTCAGACCAGACAGCCTCAAAATCTGGTTAACTCCAGACAAAAATTGAATTTGCCCAATTTTCCCCAACTGTAGTCAATCAGACTGGACATGTTTGGTGCCTGAAGTCTGATCTTTGTAGTTTTCCACTATATGCTAACGTTTTATATTAAAAAACATGTTTAAAACCCAAAAATGTCACAATTATTATTACTAATAATTAAGTGTCAGTCATGATTTCTCTGATTGCATCCATCCATCTTCTTCCATTTTTACCTTCAATTGTTCCAGCGACGATGTATCATCAAGATTTCGAAAAGAGGCGGAGCTTGACTACACATACATACATACATACATACACATTACACTTATATAGCGCCTTTCTAGACACCCAAGGACGCTTTTTTTTTTACAATCGACACACTTCATATACACACACTCCATATACACACACTCCAGCAAGAAGCGGCAGCCAGTCGTGCACAGCGTACTCTCAACCGGAAGCGACCGTCCACCTGGAGGACTACATCAAGCACTAGGGGGATCACCCAGGACAGAGTGCCAACCATATCTGGGCATACACACATACATACACATTCATACACACACCAGGGTAATTTTAGAGTAGCCAATCCACCTGACCTCCATGTTTTTGGACTGTGGGAGGAAACCGGAGACCCCGGAGGAAACCCACGCAGACACGGGGAGAACATGGAAAGAGAACATACATTGGAGGAGGCCTGTGTTCGTCTGCAGCCTTCTAGAGTCAGGGACATTGTAAGTGATAGGGAGAGTCGACGAATGGGTTGATTGACTACCAAACACATTGGGGAGGAAATTGGGTAAAAAAAAAAAAAAATAGGGAAGAGAAACTTTGAGGAAGCTTTCGCTGAATTTTATACAAATTGTATGAGTTGAAAATGTGTATAGCACCTTTAATTTGAGCTATTAACTTCTCAAAGACTTTAATGTTTAAAACCAGGGCCACTTTCTCTCCTTACTGACCCCTGCGTTGTATCGTATTGACCTTTGTCAATGACTCTAAATGGTTCCTTTGATGTCAGCACAAAGCTAAAGGTGAGAGGTCATGTTGGCCTTAGTGAGCTTCTTTGGTGGCCTTTTTGTCCGTGTTCAGCGAAAGCATGTGGGGACGCTCTCCCCTGACAGTGAATATAAAAATGCCCCCTCCTCATCTCAGCGGAGGTTGTGTTCAGCTGTGTAATGTTTTCAGAAGCATAATGTGCACACTGTCGCCTCCTCAGTGTGAGTAAACAGACCCTCTTTTTTGGCCGCTGACACACTTCAGCCCCCTCTTTTCTCCTCCTCTCTGCTGGGTGCTTGTTCAGGAACAGACCCAGAAATGGAGGGATGGAGGGGGGAGGAGGGAGTGAGGGACTTGTGCAAAACAACAGATCACTGCCCCCCCGTATCCCTTTGTGTCGACAGTGATAATCCATCAGAACAAGCTCCCATCCGCCTAACGCCTTGCGGCCAGTGCCTCCATCACATAAACAAACCTCTGCACACTCTGGTTTACCTCACTTTTTTTTTTCATCATGTGTTCCTGATCTTTTCAATTTGGCCATTTACATTATTAATTGCAATGCATTAGCAGATTTTGGACACCCAAAAATGCTGGAGAACATCAACGAAGGTGGAAACAAACACAAAACCTTGTGTTTTGGGGAGAGAGCATGTGATAAAAGAGGAAAGAGAATGGAAGTGAGTGAGTGTGTGGGGAAGTGTGCTTTCTGGTGGTCTTGTTTACTAGCTGAGGAGATTGGGAGTGGCTTAGGCTTGGTTTGCCAGAGTCTAATGAGGTCACACCCTGGCAGTGTTTATCAGCCTGGAGACCGCCCACTGGCCTGTGACTGGCATGCACGCTTGGCCCCGCCCCTTTTACTACATCCCACAGCCTGTTCAACAACAACAACAGAGCGGGTAGGGAGCTGTCCATGGTGCTGAACGCAGCCAGCGCGGTGAGAGTAGGAACCGAAAAGAGTGTAAGACAGGCAGGAGGGAGGGAGGAAAAGGAGGAGGGATAGAGGCGTGTTCTTTGTGTTTTTGGGTGCTCGAGTTAATCTGTTGTGGCATCCACACGTAGAGGAGCATCTTAGAACTCGATGCCCAGCCTCACTTACGTTTTTCTGCGCAAGGATGCTCTCTTGAAGTGGTTCCATTCACATGCACAAGGACTTCTTGCTTTTGGAAGTATGTGGAGCTCTCTTTTTCTTTCCTTTTAAGCTTTTTTCTTGCTTTCCAAGACTTGGATGAGCAGGGGCGGGGGGGCAAAGTCAACTGGAAGATGCTGTTAGCTTCATCCAGTGGTCCTGCTACAGACAACCTGGTGTAAACTGCTCAGATGAAGAAGAAAGAATCTGCTGGACCTTTGCACAGACCCAGGGGACTCTAGGGTCTCCAGGTGCCCAGCAGAAGGGGCTGCAGGCTGGGTAACTTTAGCCCCAGTTGCACCCTGCCTGGCCACTGGAGCTCCTGGAATTGATAGGATTTCTCCTTTGACTTTACAATGGCCAGTGCTCTTCATGCAGGACTAGAGTTGGATTCTCAGGAATTTTTCCACGCTTCGTCCCATCTTGCGAGGTTGCAGTGGATTCACCTGTACAGGTGTGCACCAAAGCCAGCAGTAAGTAGCCTAATAAACATCTTCTCATACTGGAAAGTCTTGCTCAAGCAGCACCAACTTTTAAAAGTAGAATCTATTTTAAATGAAGCTATTTCTCATTTATTACAAATGGGATTTTTCCTCTTTAACAGGAAGACTGTTAAAGTGGACAGTACTCAACACTGTAGTTAATACTGGTTAATTATTATTATTATTATTATTATTATTATTATTATTATTAAAGACAATGTTTGTACCTGGGCAGTGCACATCATTTATGAAATATTCAAAATGCCAATGTTTTAAAAAAAATGTTCAAGTGTAAAAAAAAACTGCCAAATATGGTGGTGGATCATCTTTGACTCTTAACACAACACAATGTGTAATTGAAGAACTTTTTACATTATGTGGAGGTTCTTTAAACTTTCAAAATATCCTTCACCCATGGATTCCATTTTCGGCTCCTTAAAAAGAAACATTCTTTAAATGAGAGAAACGTCTCCACATAAAATAAAGGTTCTATGTTAATTGAAGTGTTCCTTTGTGTAGAAACTGTCTATGCCAAGAAACCGCAACCCTGATAAGGAATAAGCGGGTGTGATAATGAATGAATGAATGAATGTCTATGCCAAGAACCAATTAAGAACCTCTAGGAACATCTACTTCCCCAACTCTAGATTCTGTGATACAGTGAATTAGTTAGAACACAGACCCAGTCCACTTAGGACCCTTTGACTATTACGTTCACCAGCTGAACATATACAGATGTTTAGGGACCAGAAGAACCACTTTTGGTTCCTTAAAGAACTTTCCAGTGAAAGCAACAATAACTGTGAGAAAACACACACGTTCAAGGCAGACCATGTGATCCAGTGTTAGAGAAGATCCAGATCTCACTTCCTAAAGAACCTTTCAGTAGGAACCTTTTTTAAAGACTCGTACATGTGATGGATAGTTTTTGGACCAGCTTGAGGTTTCGGTTTAAGGTCTAGAACTAATCCCAGGGTTATGCTTTAGACCAGGATGAGTTTTAGGCATAGGATTAGTATTAGGATTAGTTTTTGGACCAGGGTGAGGTTTAGGATTAGTGTCAGGTTTAGTTTTAGGGTAAGGGGTTTTATTAGTACCAAGAAGAATTTTTGGACCACAATGGGGTTTAGGGTTATGATTAGAATCAGAAAATTTTTTAGACCTTTTTGAAGTTTAGTTTTAGGCTTGAGGTTTAGGGTTAGGATTAGTACTATGATTAGTTTTTGGACCAGGATGAGGTTTAGGATTAGTGCCAGGTTTAGTTTTAGGGTAAGGGGTTTTATTAGTACCAAGAAGAGTTCTTGGACCACAATGAGGTTTAGGGTTCTGACTAGAACCAGAAATAGTTTTTAGACCTTTCTGAGGTTTAGTTTTAGGGTTAGGATTAGTACCAGGGTTAGTTCTGGACCAGGGTGAGGTTTAGGTTTACACTTGACATTAAGGTATGCAAATGCTTTGGACAATGGTAAGCTTCAGGGTTAGTATTAGTACCAGGATTGGTATTTGGACCAGAGTGAAGTTTAGGGTTAGGCTTGATGTAGAGTTAGGATTGGTATTAGGTGAGGTTTAGGGTTAGGGATGAGGTCAGGGCTCAGGATTAGAGTATAGGAAGCTTGAATGTGATGACTGTATAAGATGTGACTTTAATAACTTCTGCGGCAGTAATGTCTCACTTCTGGACCACATTCATTCACCTCTGCTCCATGTTTCTGCTCCTTCTGTCCATTTCCTGCAGCTCTTGTCACTCTTTGGCTCGCTGTTGCTTAGCTACATACCTTGCGAGTCACCTTCTCCAATTTTAGAAACTCTTGGCTGTAGCAGGAGAGCAGAGTGCTGCAGGTGAAGTGGAGCACAGAGCAGAGGGAGGGTTAGATCAGGTAATAAAGAAAGAGAGTGAGAGAGAGAGAGAGTGAGAGAGAGTGAGAGAGAGAGAAAGAGAGGGAGATGGTGAGAGAGATGGAGAGAGAGAGAGAGACAAAGAGAGAGAGGGAACAAGTAAAACCAGTTAATAAAGTAAGAGAAAGAGAGCAAAAGAGAGAGAAAAGGGGGGGGGTTAGACTGGGTAATAAAGTGAGAGAGAGAGAAAAAAAGAGAAAGAGTGATAGAGAGAGAGAGACAGAGATAGAGAGACACACACAGAGAGAGAGAGAGAGACAGAGAGAGAGACAGAGAGAGAGACAGAGAGAGAGAGAGAGAGAGAGAGAGAGGGAGAGAGAGAGAGAGAGACAGAGA
>BRDA01013958.1:10521-15521 GCA_036984385.1 Crenuchus spilurus
CATGCTTGAAACAAAGTTATTTACCCTCAATTTTGAAAGGGTGCCAATAATTTTGTCCGGCCCATTTTGGAGTTTTGTGTGAAATTGTCAAATTTGCCTTTTTTTCCTCTGTTTTTTTGTGTTGTTCCAATACAGACAAAGGAAATAAACATGTGTGTAACAAAACGTGTGTAATTGCAATAATTTTCTGAGAGAAATAATTTTCTGGAAAAAATTCAGGGGTTTCGGCCATGACTGTATATATATATATATATATATATATCCCTTTTCCTCACAGTTTCTTTTTCTCTTCCTTATTTTCCTCTCTTTTGATCCGGTTTCTTTATCTCTTTGCAGCTTTGTCTTCCTCTCCTTCATTATCTTTCTTTCTTTATCTCTTTTGCGATCTAACAGCCACCTGGCACACTTTGATCCAGTAATATTCCTTGGCTTGTGGGACGGTGGAGGTGTCTTGTTCTCTCTCTCTCTCTCTCTCTCTCTCTCTCTCTCTCTCTCTCTCTCTGGCTTTGAAAGGGATTGGGAAAAACTCCCAAGAATTACACACCAGGCCCAAGGTACATATCACAGTTTGCATTTAAAACATCTCAGTGTTTCTCCTTCTGTAGGCATGTGGATCACAGACTGGAGGAAAAGTCGAGGGAGGGAATTGATCCAGAAGCATGGTTGGAGTCTAGAGGAGACTATGCATATGATAGAAAGACTTACACCCTGCAGATCATCCAGAGGCTTTAAAGTCTTGGCCAGATTTTCTGTGTGTGTGTGTGTGTGTGTGTGTGTGTGTGTGTGTGTGTGTGTGTGTGTAGAGAGTGGGGGTGGGTAGCAGGTGATGAGAGGATGAAAGTCAGAACAGAACCAGGCAGGGACTTTCACTAGATGAGGTGCTGGGACAGTATTATCGTGCATTGTAAGTCCTCAGATGTCATTTTCTTCTCCTCTCTCAAACCTTAGCAGTTGCTGGTGATGTCAAACGCATAGTGTAATTTGATATATTGGATAAAACGTATACACACCAACGTTAACATGCCAGGTTTGTGATTAAAAAAAGAAAAACCTTTAATGTGACCCATAATCTGTACAATTCAACTGAAAAACAAACTGAAATCTTTTTTTCAGGGGTGTGGCTGTATTTAGAATTAAAATCACATTTAAACTCATGTTAAATAGTAGTAAGTACACATTGGCCATTGATTCAAGTGACTCAGTTAAGCTCAAATAAAGTTCAGCTGTTCTAGTAGGATTTTCCTGATATTTACTCAGTCACAGCTTACAGCAAAGGCCATGATCCACAAAGAGCTTATAAAGCACCAAAGGGATCTTGTTGTTGAAAGGTATCAGTCTGGAAAAGGGGACAAAACATTTCCAAGGCATTAGATATACCATGGCACACAGTGAACACAGTCATCAACAAGTGGATAAAATATGGCAGAACAGTGATGTTACCAAGAACGGGATGTTCTTCCAAAACTGATGAAAGGACAAAGTGAGAAGTGCTCAGGGAGGCTGCCAAAAGGCTTACAGCAACATTAATGGATCTGCAGAAATTTCTGGCAAGTACTGGTTGTGTCAACAATCTCTGTATTCTCCATGTGTCTGAATTGTGGGTTAAGGTGGCAAATGGAAGCCTTTCTTACAAAGAAAAGCACCAAAGCCCAACTACACTTTGCATAAACGTGCATCGAGTCTGCCGAAAGCATTTAGGAAAATGTGTTCTTGTCTGATGAGCGCAAGATTGTACTTTTTGGCCATAATTAAAAAAGTGAAGTGCTAAAACAATGTGCATCATCAAAACAGCACCATTCCCAGAGTGAAACATGGTGGAGGCAGCATTATGCTTTGAGGCTGTTTTTCTTCAGGTACAACTGGGGCTTTAGTCAAACTGAAGTGAAGATCAAATTCAACTGAAAATCTGTGGGGTGAACTGAAAGGTGCAGTGCACAGGAGATGCCATTGTAATCACAGATCAGGAGCACTTTTGCAAGGAAAATTGGGCAAAGATTGCCAAGTCAAGATGTGTCAGGTTGAGAGACTCCTATCTAAGACTGAATGCCCAGTATGTTTTTAATATAACTATACAAATTATAGGTCAAATAGTGAAATGATTAATCTTGATCTAATTTTTAAATCATAAAAATGGCATTTTAACAGCTGTGTGTATGCTTTTTACATTCACTGTATGTTACTATATTTTATATTTGATCAAAATGGTTTGCTCTCTGCTGGCCTACTAAATATCTGAACCATAAACATGTTAATTATATTTTGTCCATCAATACGTATTAAATCATTCCAAATGATCCACTTGCTTTTCCGATGGCTGTGCTGTTTCCAGACATGTATGCTCTTAATAAAGTATTTAATCAATCACATTCCAGCCATAATTTGTTGCCAGGCAGGGTCAAAGTCAAAGAAGTTCAAGTTCATGTTAATGAAACTTTTGCTTCAATCAATTAGATTTTGAGTTGGTGTCACCAGGGCCCTCTAGCAGGCATATGGCACGTCAACATATTTAGACTCGTTCATTGGATAGTCTAGATTGGTTAACATTAGCTTTGATGGCGATATAAAAGGACTTCATGATGGAACTGAAGCTCACATCTGTCCGACAGAGTAATTGCACTGTTTTTGAGGAAAGAGAGGAGGACGGATTTTGTTTACAAATAATCTGATTTTTTGGTGAGTAAAATGTTCCTATTTTCTAAAATAATATTGTAGGTTTATGAGGTTATTATTTATGTTTTTATGTGTATGACGGCTGTAGCTGCAGTAGAAGGAGACTTGTTCACCCCTGGTTTGTTTATTCAATAAAGGTATTTATTAAGACTACAGGAGTTATCTGTCTGCAATGCAGTGGCTCTTTATACTGTATTTCTGCATATTAAATGTTTTTTATAACCATAAATTAGCTTATGAGGGGTAGACTGATTCAGACGGAGCATTAGTGAAGGCCTAGGTGTGAAATGCACGGTCCGCCACTGTTCTATATAGAACCATTTTCTTTACAAAAGAATAATTGAAGAACAATCTCTTTTAAGAGTGTAGTTTTGCATATATTCTAAAGAAAAACAGTTAAGGTTGTCATTGATTGACATTGAAACAAATGGATATAAAAGTCAGAAGTGTAGGCTTCAACCTGTAAATGTAATCCACTGTGTAACTTAATAAGTATCTAATTACACAGTTACATTTGAGAAGTACAACAAAATGAAAGCAATAAGTCAGCTTATAAGGGCTGAAGCTGCAGGTTCAATAAAAGAATCTCAGAAGTCTCTCTCTCTCTCGCTCTCTCTCTCTCTCTCTCTCTCTCTCTCTCATACATCACATTTGCTTTCAGACTTTCAATATCATCCCTGTTGATTTCCTTCTTGCTCACTCACCCTTCTCCTTATCTGTATTATCCACGCTCTGTATTATCCTTATTACTCTTATACCACTCTTTCTCCTTCACTCTCTCCTTCCTCCTCCCCACGCACACTCTCATCCCTCCTCTCTGCCGTCTGCTGTTTGATTCCCTTCATTACCTCTTCCACCTTTTTCTCTCATTAATTCCCTATACATACTCTGCTGTTCTTTCTTCATCTATATCCATCACTCTCTTCTATCTCTCTCCTTTCATTTTCATCACTTATATTTTTTTATGTCAGTTACTTTATATGCTTCTCAGTGACTCAGAACTATTGCAATCTACCAAAGTCAAAGATCCACTCGACCCTTTCTCTGTCTCACTCACCCCCCCCATCTCTTTCAGTTCCTGTCTCTGTCTTCATCTCTCTCTCTGAGTGAGCGTGTTGCTATGGGTGGAGGAGAGGAGGCTGATCCTCTGGATTTTAACATTAATTCAGCAAGGCCTAGATAATCCCTTGTCAGATTACACACACACACACACACACACAGAGCAAGGCAGCTAAACAGTGACGACACACAACCTACATGTTTACTGCACACTCCCACCAAAGGTTTGCACAAGCAAATACAACTGTGTGTATACACTGAATTTACCTGATATACATTTCTTCACGATTGATATCCTTATAGAAATTCTGAAAGACAAAAACAAAAAGGCAAATTTTACATTTTTGCATTTATGTCTATATATATATATATATATATATATATATATAGAGAGAGAGAGAGAGAGAGAGAGAGATACAGCACAAATAAGCACTTTTAGTTAAAAATCATGGAATCAGTTTACAGACCAAAATGTGTCTAAACTTTGGACACAAAGCAGCATCTTTGTCAGATATAACAGCTGAACACACTCGTGACATTCTTTCTACAATAGACATCAAACATTCTTCAGACAGTTCTTCACTAATCTGCTGCAGAACGTCACAGAAATGTTGACACTTGTAGGTTTGCTTTGCTTTTCACTTCATCCCAAATCAGCTGGATGGGGTTTAAGTCTGGAGACTGTGCTCCACTCCATGTTTTCAAGCTGACCATCTTGTTATTGTTTTTCCTGAGGTGGTTCTGGCAGAGCTTGGACTTATGTTTTGGGTCATTGTCCTGCTATAGGATGAACTCCTGACCAACTAGGTGCATACCTGAGGGCACTGCATGGTACTGCAGAATGCTGTGTTAGCCGTGGTGGCTCAGGCTCTGTAGGAATTAGTAGCACCAGCTTTCAGGGCATAATCTACCTCCATTACTGCAGAACAGCTTTCACCTGTTAACCCATTTTGTGGTCCCTGACAAAAGCCTTTTTGTATAATTTTGTAATGTAGAAAAATTACAGGTAATCTTAATTTTTAATCCTATGGCAGGACATCACTTATGTTTGTATCATTTAAAGCTATTTACTGGTCTTGAATGACTACACTCACACACACACAAACACACAAGGGTAAAAAGCAATCCACACTTCAGTTATATTAAAACATGTCTTATCAATGCTTTCTGTACCAGGTCACTGTGTCTATAGTGTATATACTGTCTCCATAGCTGTGCAGGGTTGAACATGTTACGTCAGTTAATTTATGACTGCAGTGCAACAAAACATG
>BRDA01013958.1:20521-40857 GCA_036984385.1 Crenuchus spilurus
TAGATAGATAGATAGATAGATAGATAGATAGAAGCAAGAGAAATGTAAGAATTTGTATTTGCATTGTATGACAGTAAGCATTCAGTCATCTGCATATGTATCTACTTTTTTAAAGTGTCCTGAGTGGTTATGTTCACACTGCATCATGTCAAAGAAGATGGGTATTGTAGCTCTCCGAAGTTCCTCTTCAGGAATTAACGTCATCTCCAGCATCGAACCCACCATGACAGGGACAAAACAGATTTTATTCACCCCTACAAAACACACACACAAAGACCTCTGTAATAGAATGCAGCAGAAATTATATTTGCATGCACTGATCTCTTGTGTAAGCTTCAATATATATATATATTTATATATATAAAAATCTATATTCTCTCTCTCTCTGTAACACGCACACACACACACACACACATCTAGACTTACCCAACTTGTACCACATGTCTCTGATGGCAAATCCAATCAGCCTTCTCATGTCTCCATACCTGAGAAACAAAAGCAAAGTCAAACAAAGGTTTATTTGTTTGTTTACTGTCTGTTTCCCAAACTTCACATTCCACAGGCTGGCATGGTCTGGACTGAGACTTCTGCAGTTGATGTGGTATACACTACCTACAGTATATGTAGTAGATACAAAAGTAACATCATCAAATCAAGGGTGTTAAAGAGTTTATCCTGCATTTTTATGTAACTCTCTACTGTCCAGGGAAGACTTTCTACTACATTTTGAACATTGTTGTGAGGATTTGATTGCATTCAGTGTTATTGATTTTAGGATGTTGGATGATCACCACCCCATTTCAAAAGTGCTGGATTGAGTACCATTATTCCAGAGAATACAGTTCAACTGCTCCACAGCTTAATACTGTGGGGGTGTATACCCCTCTAGCCCATGCCCGGCATTAGACATGGTGCCAATAGTTTCATGTTTATCTGTTCCAGAGAGTCTATTGGCAGTACTTCTCTACAGGGACTAGACAAGCTGTGTGTGTACATTTGTGCAACAATTATTATTAGAAGTTGTGTCCACAAACATTTGGACATGTAGTTTATATATGTGTGTGATTTACAGGTGGCTAGAGGTGGGTAATCCAGGTCCAGAAAGTAAAAATCCACCCCAGGATTTCCTTTCAACTGCCTTGTTGGTTCTGTTGCAGATATGCTGCAGCAGAGACACACACGCAGTTAGAGCAAAATCCTGTGATGGATTTTTATTTTCTGGACCTGGATTACCCACCTCTACTTATGGCTGTATGAATAGTGTTGTTCCAGTATCTACACATGCATGTGTACATGTAAGAGAGATGAGTTCTGGTGCCTCACTTTGCAACGATCTTGTTTCTCTTTGTGGGAGAGAAATGCTGCAGCTGCAAGGACTCCTGGGTAATAAACGCCACAGCCAAATGAAAGTAATTATTCCACAACTGTAGCCGAGGGATAGAGAAAAAGAAATGGGGATGGAAGAGTTGTGAGAAAGGGAAAGGTGTACACATATGTTTCTAAGCTCATTCATATTCTGTAAGGCTTCAGGTACAGTTTACACACATGTACACACCTGCACTTCAAAGTTGTTGTTGTGGAGGAACTTGTGGTTCATGGTGTCAGCGTAGGTGTTGATGGCTCTAAGAAACACTCTGAATGGAGGACAAAATGAGAACTTTCAGTGATCGGCTTTGTAATTTATTCATCAAAATGGTTCCAGTAGTCTGACCGATATCTTCAAAAACCAAACCGTCTTTGATTTGTAAGCATTTCATGTTTAAGCTTTGTGTTGGATATCATCAGTATAAAGTTATTGTAGTGATGTTCACTCTCTTGGACCAGTTTTTCTCTGTTATATCCCTCCATCCACACAAAATTGACATTTTTGGTTGAAGTATTCCCACTGAAGCTAAGCAGGTTTGGGTCTGGTTAGTACTTGGATGGGAGACTGCCAATGAAAGCTTGTGTGGCTGCTGGAAGTGGTGTTTGTGGGATAACAGGAGGTGCTACTCCTTTGTCCTGTGTCGATCGCAATGCTCCAGTGCAGTGTTGGGGATATTGTACTGTATACATGGTGTCAGACAAATCAGAATCAGAATGATTGAATACTTTGAGATCAGAAAAAGATAAGGTAGGGGTGTGTTACCCTGAAGTTCTGGCTAAATTCCCCACTCCTAGTCATCACCATCTTCAATAAACTGGCTTAATCTCTCCTCACCTCTCATCTCAGTTAATATGTGGTAAGAGTTCTGCCTCAGACTGCCTGCTGTTACATCATCCAGGTGAACACTTCACACTGTTGGTGGTTGAGGCGACTCTAATATCTCTAATAGAGCTATAAATTTGTAACAGTGAGTAAGTAACAGGTTTGATCTGTTTGAGCGGTTTTGTGTGGATTTGAAAAACATGGCGTGCAGCTTTTGTCAGCAGTGTTTGTTTCGTTTACCTGTTCTGCACCATAATCATGGTGACCCAGTCAGATGGATAAACATGTTTACCAATCAGATCCTTAAACAGCAGGAACGTCTCCATCAAAAAGTCCTATAACAGGACATACTTACATTATGAACAGTCATATTAACCAACATTCAAATGAACGTTTTTGTTATTATATGTTAGCGATTAGATGACATGATTACATGTTTTGGCATTTTGTATGTAGTAAATGTGTGTGTGTGTGTGTGTGTGTGTGTGTGTGTGTGTGTGTGTGCGTGTGCAGGTCTCACCACTAGATCAGTAGTGCCGCTGAAAGTTTCAATGTAGCTGGAATAGTGTCGATCATCCATTTGACTTAGTATAGCAGTCATACAGGCTACCACGCGAGACTGAGAAAGAGAGAAAGACAGAGAGAGAAAATTATGCACACAGCAAGAAATGTGACAGCTTGTCACAAACTGAAGGCCAACCAGTGACGCAAATCATCTAATTATTATTATTAATACTGATTACTACTTGTTCTATGATGATCTTAGCTTTGTTCTGTTCTTTTATTGAATATTAACCCTGTAAATAGTCTATTTCCTAATGTTCTATTCTAATTTATAACATTTTTGTTATATAATAATATGTTATTATACCATGACCCTGATTATTTATTATATTATTACAGTATTATTTATAATAAAGCTCTGCTGAACTGAGTCGAGAGACAGAGAGAGATGTAGACAGAGAGACAGAGTAAGAGAGAGAGAGAAGAATGTGTGTGTGTGTGTGTGTGTGTGTGAGAGAGAGAGAGAGAGAGAGAGAGAGAGAGAGAGAGAGAGAGAGAGAGTGAATGAGAAGAGAGAGAGGGAGAGCTAAACAGTGAGAACCAGAAAGTCTGTCCTCTCTGTTTTGTCTCTTTCTCTCTCTCTCTCTCTCTCTCTCTCTCTCTCTCTCTCTCTCTCTCTCTCTCTCTCTCTCTTTCTCTGTTTTGTCTCTCCTGTCTGAAAGACCAAGAGTGACAAATCGAGAGGGAGAGAGAGTCTCTCTCTCTCTCTCTCTCTCTCTCTCTCTCTGAACCTCTGTCTCTCTTTCTCTCTTTCATTCTCTCTCTCTGTTCTCTGTCTGTCTTTCTCTCTCTTTCATTCTCTCTCTCTGTTCTTTGTTTGGAGAGAGAGAGAGAGAGAGAGAGAGAGAAAGAGAGAGAGAGAGAGAGAGAAGCAATTGAGGCCAAAGCGGGACATTACAGAGGTTGAGCAGCAACTAATCAAAAAGTCCTGACACACTTTTTGGAAGGAGAGCGAAAGATGAGGAAAGATGACAAACAACTTTTCAGATTACACTTCAATCATTCAAAATCTATTCCCACCTCCTCTCTCTGCCCTCTATAGCAGCCTATATCTCCTCCCTTACTTCTCCCCATCTCTCTCTTCACTCCCCACTCCTTCATTTAGGTGACATAGTGTAAAGGTGGGAGGATGATGAATGGCAGAGGAGGAGGAAGAAAAAGTGATGGATGACGAATGGATGTTTGCAGATGGTGCGATAAGCTCCATCACTCAGCCGGCATGTCAGCATCTTGACCGCATTCTGCTGATCAGAAGCATGTGTGGATGTATGTGTGTGTGTGTGTTGGGTGGGGGGGTGTTTATGCATTGATTTGTTTTGTGACATTTGAGCATCATCTGGAATCTTTACCCAGGGTGGCATAAAATGAGGCCATTTCAGACCTAACCTTTATCTGCTGCATCTGTAACATCGCCATATGAAAAGAAGAGTAAATGTGTTATTATTGTTATATACTATCATCCCTATATATACTTTATATATTACTAATAAACTGTTCTATTAGAATTCCACAGGTTGGTACTGAAGCTGCTGCCCATTGGCAACTTGTTTTCGGCATTAAAGATGGAAACAGGCTGAAACTGTTGTCCGATATATTATTGGTGTTGGAACAAAATCCTGTATGTCCATGTTTGTTCTTTACTATTATAAGACATTTGAAAATGTTAAACGATCAACCAGCCAAAGTCTCTAATGATTCTTTTCATGCTATGAAACAGCCATTATACTGCCACCTTGTGGTCTGGATGTATCAGAGATTCATGTGCAACACTTTGTAGATATAATATAATTTACAACAGTTTGGTGGTAAAAATAGCTGGATGCTGTTTTAACTGAACTCTATATTGCATGCAAAATACATAACAAATAACAGTCTTTATAGAATGACTTCCATTAAAAGTCAACAATGTTTTCACCCTTTCTACAATTTATTATCTTTAAAAACAATACAGAGAATGGAATATTCTGTTAAATCTACATGTTGCTGATTTGTTTGTCTAGAGAAGAGCAGAACATTAGCATCAATGGAGCTTCAGCTTCTGATGCTCATGTGAGAGGAATTGAATTTCAAACATTTTTACAGAACATAAAATTAATAGACTGATGAAAGGAAATTCTGAATTTAATTATGAGATAAAACATTCAGTTCATTATTCCACGCTGGCTCTTTCAGCAGCTCAATAGCACTTCCATTTTCTCCAACATTTAGGTCATGAAGTCATCAGATCTATACATGGGTAAAAGTAAAGTAAAAGACCCACCAGTGTCAGTGAAAGGCCCACTAACAAGCAGAACTACTCAGCATTGGTTCTGAGCCCTGAATGGGGCTGAATGATGTATATCAATAGTCAGGCTATAATCTATAGTTGTGCACCTATATATTAAATCTACAACGTAAATCTAAGTAGAGGGATCACTAAAATAAAAAAACAGATACACTAGCTTGGGATCACACATTAAACTGAACATCTGTGACAACCTGTGTGTTTTTGTTTTGATTTGATGATAAAAAAAATTCTGCTGCATCACATACTCAAACGTTTATGTCAGAAAAATGAGGTAGGACAGAGTCATGTCCAGTGATGTCTCACACACAATGTGTTAAACTTCTGGTGGAGATTAAACAGCTGTAGTAAAGCTTCTAAACTCTTCTAAACTCACCATCAACAACTTGTGAACTAAACACAGCGACACTGTCCTACCTCACCTTTCTACCATAGAAGACTAAGTATCTGGAGCAGCAGCATCTGTGGACTTTATTATAGTCTAGGGGGAAAAAAAATAAATAAATAAATAAATAATAATAATAGTAATAATAATAATAATAATAATAATAATAATAATAATAATAACAACAACAATAATAAAAATACTACTAATACTACTACTAAAACTACTAGTAATAATAATAATAATAATAATAATAATAATAACAATAACAATAACAATAATAATAATAACAATAATAATAATAATAATAATAATAATAACAACAATAACAATAATAATAATAATAATAATAATAATAATAAGGCCCTTCTGATTGTCATGGAAAATCCTGGGTGATCCCAAACTTTTGAGCGGTAGTGTAGTTGACGAGCATCGGTTCACTTTCACTTTCTTTTGTTTACTTCGGGTTGAGGGGGGTTGGGGGGCTGGCCTGAATAACACACCCCTGTATCTGTGTTTCTAATAAAAATGATTTATAATTTATACAGTTTCTTATGAAGTTCTTATTTACTGCAGAAAAAGGAAAAAGATAAACGTTAAATAAAAGAGGACTATTAATTCCACTGTCATCCACGTGTCACCACTGTTTTTGGATATCATAAACCTATTTCATACACACTATATATTCACACAATCAGCATCTTTATTCCTTCTAAGGTTCAAAAAAACCCAATCTGATTCCTCACCATTCAATCAATGACTCATAACAGAGAGGGAAAAGGTTATCTTCTCCAGAGATAAAGAGAAATATTTCAGCTGGGTGAGATCTGTGACTGATAGCTTTGGAACACGGCCTTTTTTTAAACTGAGAGATGATGTCAAATATATTCAAGTTGGCAACATGGGGTTTAAAAATAAGATACTTACCTGATATAAATAAACCGCTGAATAGTTTGAGCTTTCTCACAGAGATATGGAGAGAAGATTCACTGCTGTTTGTGCAGCTGGCTTTAAATTCTGCTTACTGGAAATATGCTGATCACACAGACGTCTGTTCCTCTGAGAAGATTTCGCATGTGTTTGTGTGTGTGCAGATGATTTTCTCTGCTGTGATTGTATTTGCATTTGCTCTCTGACATCAGAATCAGAAAATGAATGATTGAAGACAAAAGAGCATCTTTGTATGTGTTTAATTTTAACCCTACACAACCCCCTCCGCACAAAAACTACTGCACATTCGGGTCACACACACATATACACTCACTACATACACAGTTAACAAAGAGGCAGAAGATACTTTGGAGCAGATCCTGCCCAGTTTTGCTATAATAGGCCTGTTAAGATTGATATATATATATATATATATATATATATATATATATATATATATATATATATATACATTAAACATTGTGGCATACTCTGCGGTCGCCAGTCTAGTCCCTCTGCAACCAAAGGAAGCTACAATTACTGTATGTGTCAGAAATATTGACTCTAAAGCTCAAGAGTATGACCTCCTACAAGGCTCATCTACAAACCATCAATAATAGGATGCCATCGGATGATGTACACTTCATTAAACAAATACAAATACAGTAGTGACCATGCTCATATGTAAACAAAACCCGAGACAGACAAAATCACTTTCGAGGATAAGCTTTCAATACTGCATTTAATCATAAATGGCTTGTCAACAACTGTGGGGGAGGCAGGATATAATTGCAAGCAGGTGGAGTTGATTTGAACACAAACTGAAGCTCACAGACATAAACTAAAGTGAAATACACAAAAGACTTGACAGATTATAACATAGACGATGGCAAAAGTGACTGTGGAGTGACAATGAGGATGACAAGACCAGACAAAGAACACAGGGGAAAGGCAGGAATATATAAACAAAGTAATCAGGCCAGGGACAGGTGCAAACGTCCAAAAAAAACAAAAAAACATGGAGATCATGAGAATTGGCTACTTTAAAATGACCCTGGTGGGTTTGTATGAATGTGTATGTATGTGTGTGTATGCATGTATGCCCAGATATGGTTGGCACTCCTGGGTGATCCCCCTAGTGCTCGATGCAGTCCTCCAGGTGGACGCTCGCTTCCGGTTGAGAGTACGCTGTGCACGACTGGCTGCTGCTTCTCTCCGGAGTGTGTGTGTATGAAGTGTGTCGATTGTAAAGCATCATTGGGTGCCTAGAAAGGCGCTATATAAGTGTAATGTGTATGTATGTATGTATGTATGTATATGAACAAGGTAAGACACAAGACTCAGGTGAATACAATTAAAAGAGGTGTGGCACAGGCAGATACAAAACGTAAACACAAGCACATGGTACACCACACAGAATGTAAACAAAAGCACATGGACACAGGAAAACAAGAAGGATGAACAAAGACAGATACATGAACAGAGGCTAAAAACATCACAGCTCTGCTTTGTGTTCGCAGCAAATGTTATTCACATTTTGTAGTAGTAAGTAAGCCACACTGGCCAGTTTGTATTGAAACATGATTTTGGAGCTCATGTATTGCAGGAGAAATAAAAAGTTAGAACACACATGAATAACTCAACTGAACATCCGTTCCTTAGCTTTCTTTTTCTGATCTGATCTGTTAATCTATAAGCTAGTCAGCTATGGCAGTATGTTTACTGAGGAGATACAGATCAGACAGAATCAAGGGAATGTATCTATTCATACATTGATGCATATGAACAAGGTTATAATGGTCGTATCCTGAGGTCTGAAGTGAATGAAGTAGATTTAACCATCTGGAGTCTGAAGGGTTTTTCAGACAACCTGATGTAGTCTGACATGCCTTGACTTTTTAACAATTACACCCATCAAAAATTATGTTTTACACAGGCTTTTGTTCAGCACTCAGCTAATAATAAATAACAGTGTCAAAACAGTAAGAGTGTCATAAATCTATATTTTGATAAAATTTCCAAAAACCTATTTGAGCTCAGAATTTTGTAATCACAGGTGTTTTCTACACACTGGTCATTACAGTTTTTAGAAACTTTGTGTGGTTTTATTCCTAAAGCTTAAACATGTGAGGTGACACTGTGTTTCACTAATTCAGTGGTTCCTAAATTGGATGTTCATGAGATAGGTGTGAGGTCTTTGTTTATGTGAGCGTTCTTTGTTTGTAGAGACCAAATGGGCATTTTCACACCCTCCACAGCTGCTAATCCTTCAATAGCATGTGTGGAATTACCATGTTGTTATCAAATGAATGGTAGATCGTGTCAATTGGCCGAGAAAAAAAGCTGCGCTCTGACTCACGGTGAAAAATGTGTCTCTGCTTATTTGTAAATTGATTCTGATTTTGATTCTTCTCTCACAAATATTTAAAAACATATTTTGATTCAACCTATATATATATATATATATGTATGGGTTGAATCGAAATATGTCTTTATCGAATCGAAATATGCTTATTTACAAATAAGCAGAGACACATTTTTCACCGTGAGTCAGAAAAGTAGACCCTTTAAGGTTTCTGGGGTATGTTATGTTTTGTTTCTAGGATAAAATCTCGCAGTTATATAAGTGTTTTTACGGAATTTTGGTCTTGTCCTGCCAGAGGGAGCACCAACTACAGAAAGTATAAACAAGCTGGAAGGTGATTTGTATCAATCAGAAACCTAGATTTATGCAGTCACTCCTATTTGTATTTGTTACGAGCACATGATCTCTTATTTACATATAATGTATTTATATTTCCCTACTATGACATGAGTTTAGAAACTTAAAGCTCTTATTAAACCACTGGATTGAGTACATATAAGTAGATAAACATACAAAGACATGTGCTATGTAAGATGTGCATGGATATTTAAACCCCCCCACCCTCACTCTCTCTCTCTCTCTCTCTCTCTCTCTCTCTCTCTCTCTCTGAGGTGTGTAGAGGATAAAGCGTAAGAATGAAGTGTAATCTGTCTTATGTAACAAATCTAATTAAATAGAAGAGAGTGTTATCTATATGGGCAGATGGCTTACACTGCAGAATGAAAATGACACCACAAACATACAGTGGTACACACGAAACAGTGTCCAATCTCACCAATGCTCATACAACAATCAAAACACATGCAAAATCTGTATTCTGCTCTTAATCCAGCAGCTGTGTAAGTAGCACAGTACTGGGCTTTATCCTTCCATCTCCACTGCAATAGTATGAGTTACAGTCAATGCAGTAAAGAAACTGCCCATAACATCATATAATAATGTCATCAAAGCAGAATACTTCACTTAATGTCTAATGCTTTAACAAGCTTTACGTAATACCTTCAGATTTTAACCCCACATGCTGCAGCCACGTCAGTTTCTACGTCTATATCTCTCAAGTGGAAATCCACACAGCATTGCAATTCCCTATAAGTAGACCTAACTCTAGGAAGTCTCAATTTTTGCTAGCCAGAACAAAATCTGAGTGTAATTCGATATTAATTATTTCTCACTCGTTGCTCGTGGATATTTTATTATAAACTGAACTTGTATTATAAACTGATCTTTTTCACCATGTGTCTGTCAAGAAGTCTTAATTGGATATAAATATAACTGTATTACTTGCAGTTCCAGGAGTTAATGTAGTGAAATGAGAGTTTACACATTTACATTCATGCATCTGGTAAACATCTGTATACCTAGTATTTGACCTTCATTCTGCTGTATTGGAGGGCAAATGCATTACCGTACTTATTACACTACAGCAACCAACAGACACATGCTTTTCTCAACATAACATAATTTATTTTATTTTCAATCATGAAATATTGTTGTGATACACATTTTTTTTAAATGTTTAAAATGTTGTTTTTAGAGTAAAGATTTGACTTAAATTGAAAAAAAAAATCTGAATATTTGATTAACACAACTACAAACCAGAAAAAAGTTAGCAAATTAATAAAATCAGTGTTCCTTACATTTAATTGGACTTTTATTAGAATCATACACAAGATAAGATGTAAAATATCTTATGCCAAACCATTAGAGCTTCACATAGGGCCCACCCCACTCTCTTACTACCACCAGCAGCCACACAAATCTATTGTTCCAATCCTACAGCTACACCCTATGGTTGCTGTGGCCGTTTATGATCCGATCAGCAACCCTTAACATCTACGGTTACTCATTGAGCCCATCACATGAGAACCCAAACCACACACTGCATTACTAGCTTTTCACAGGGGTCATCAGGTAGGCACCTTCCCTTGTCAGTGTTTCGCTGAATTAAGCCCACAACACCTCCAGAAGGCTCAACAGTGAAGTCTGGCGTCCCAGACCCACCCCCCTCCAAGCTAGCTATCTAGCCCCACTGACACCGTTAATGCATGCTCAGTGATACCATTTCCAATGTGATCTTTACGTGCTACATCACCAACCACCGAAACAGCTCCTTTACAGTGCATTTCCCCAACTAGTCTGTGATCTCCTCATCCACAACCACTGACTAGACCTTTCAGCTGTTTCTGATAACTCCTTCACAGCTGCCCTTAGTTTCCGGCCCCTGATGCTGAACTGCACAAACAGGGATGTGGCAGACTTGGCTACAAATTCCCTAACACCTATCTCCACCGGTCTTACATCTGCCTGCCACCCGCGCTCCCTCACCTCAGCTGCCAAGTCTTCAGCTTCTTCCTTTGAAATACTTCATCATAATTCTATTAAATAAACTATCTGTTTACTTTCAGAGTACAGCACCATATCTGGCTATATTTATTTAATTGTAGATTACATTACATTACATTACATTACATTGCATTTAGTGGACGCTTTTATCCAAAGCGACGTACAATAGTGGGAAAGTACAGATGCGAAAAAAATACTAGAATTAACATTTGGATATCGAATGCTGAGTGCATATCAGTACTCATGGGAAGTATTTGGGATCACTAGAGCAGGTGCTCTTTGAAGAGCTCGGATTTTAGGAGTTTCTTGAACCCAGTGAGGGACACCTCTGCTCTAGTGGTGGTAGGCAGCTTGTTCCACCATCTGGGAACTACTGAGGAGAACAGTCTGGATTGCTTTGTGTGAATTTTAGGCAAAGCAAAGCGATGTTCAGTGGAGGAGCGCAGCGACCGGGCAGATACATAAGCTTTAAGAGCGAGTGCAGATAAGAGGGAACTTGCTCTGTCATCACCTTATAGGCGATCGTGTAGGCTTTGTGTTTGATCCAGGCAGCAATCGGAAGCCAGTGTAGCTCAGTGAGTAGTGGGGTGACATGTGCTCGTTTTGGATGGTTAAAAACCAGACGTGCTGCTGCATTCTGGACCATCTGTAGTGGTTTAATAGTGCAGGCTGGGAGGCCTGTTAGCACAGCGTTGCAGTAATCAAGGCGTGAGATAACCACAGCTTGTACCAAGAGTTGAGTGGCATGTTGCGTTAGGAACGGTCTGATTTGTCTGATATTATAGAGTGCAAAGCGGCAGGACCGTGCAACAGAGGCCACATGATGTGTAAATGAAAGCTGGTCATCAAACATAACCCCGAGGTTCCTAACAACCTTTGACGGAGAGAGTGAGAGAGAGTCGACATCAAGGTGAGGTTGTGTTGAACCGACTGTTTTGCGGGGAAGACCAGTAGTTCAGTCTTTGAGAGGTTAAGTTGTAGGTGGTGATCCTTCATCCATGAGGATATATCTGAGAGGCAGTGAGATATCCGCGCCAAGATGGAAGAGTCATCATCAGGCGTGAATGACAGATAGAGCTGAGTATCATCAGTAAAGCAATGGTAGGAAAAGCCATGCGAGCGGATAACTGGTCCCAGTGAGGTGGTGTAAATGGAAAAAAGAAGGGGTCCCAGTACCGAGCCTTGGGGCACTCCAGTGGACAATGAGTGCAAAGAGGACAGCTGTCCTAGCCATGACACTTTAAATGAACGCTCAGCGAGGTAGGATCTGAACCATGATAGTGGTGTATCCGAGATACCCATGTTTGAAAGCATAGATAATAGGAGGTCGTGACAGTAGATAGATAGTTTGAACCCAAGATACTTCATGTACTGTCCGGTCAACTTAATTTCATTTGTGAATATAAATCCATTTCTGTATTTCAGGCCAGCAATACATTTCATAAGTTGGGAGGATAAAGCATTTACCACTCTTTAATGTTGCCATTCCTTCTTACAACACTTAAAATATGTTTGGCACAGAGGATACCAAGCGATGAAATGCTTCAGCTGCTATTTTGTCCCATTTTTCCAGCACACACATCATAAGGTGTGCAACAGTACAAGGTTGTCAACACATTTGTTGTTTCTGCCATGCAGGAATGGATGTATATTAACAAATGAAATGAAGCTGACCAAAAAAACATGAAAAGTCTTGGGTTCATACTGTCTACAATGAAATAAATGTCAAAGTATTTTTTTTTTCTTTTGAATTTGTTATACTTTCCCATTTTTCCTGATTTGGGGTTATATTACAAAGTAAGAGTTTTCTATTTACATGCTCAAAAAAAATGCAGCTGCTGCCTGTTCAAAGCTGTGAAGGTGTGTCAGATCACAATGATTGACAGTGTTGTCTCTGGCAGCATAAAAAATTCATAAAATAAACAAAAATAAAATGTGCCCAAGAAAGAAGGTGCATCCAAAATGCTAGCTGGTCTCTTGGTGACAAAGAGACTGAGTGTGCAAGAAAATGCACATTTTATATGAGGGAGCAGTTGTGTGCAGGCAGAGTTTAGTGAGTTTTTAGCAAACGAATTACATTTGAAATGAATTACATTTATTAATAGTTTTTAGTTATATTTTAATTAAACAAATCACAGCTTTTGTCTCCTGAGAAGTGATACATGATCAGCAGAGATGGCATATTTGTTTAAATATGATATCAGCTCCATCCATGAGGATCATTGGCTAAATGCAGTAGCTGACTCTGACTGGTACTTTGGCAGAGATGTCATCACAAGCACCAAATGTAATCTTGCCCAATTAAAATATGCCCAAACAAAACAGCAGAAAAAAATCTTATATATTAAAAAAATATATTTTTTTGCTTTGCCAGTTTAAAATGATTTAATATTAGAAGTGATAAATAATGGCTAGAAGATAATCACGAAAATGTGCAGACAGTGGCACTTTCATTTGAAGGTAGTAATGTTTAAGATACAAAATGAATTGTACTCAGACTCTCACTCTACATGTTCTTTCACTGACACTTCTAGGCCAAATCAACTTAAATTTGGCAAGGCCCCATCCCCCTGGAGCAGCCGAGGGTTAAGGCCTTACGCTAGTGCACAAGGAAAGAAGCAGTACAGAGTTTCATGTGCAACTGAATCTAAAACAATTTTATTCACATTGTTGCCTCTATGGACAGCACAAGGCCAGGCTATGACTCAAACCTGAATCCCAGAACAGCAAAAAATAACAATTTGTTTAATAAAATATAAACAAAAATATTCTTCAAGATAGCTTCAGCTACTGTTTCTGTATTTATTAATGTAGTGTTATGCAAACATTTAATCCCTAAATTACATTGAAAATAGTACAAAGACGACATATTGTCACACTCCTGCCTCAAACTTGCCCCTAGCCCCTCCTCAGTCATGGGTGCCATCTGTCATGTGTTTTTGTTTACATTTGTGTTGTCTCCATGTCCCCACCCTAGTCATGTCATCATGCCTTCATAATAATCAGCAGCCTTTTTGTCTCATTACACAGCCTTGTTTGTTCATCCCAGTGTGATTATGTGTGTTCTTTTAACTCCCCTGTGTCTCTGAACCTTTGTCTGTCATTGTAAAATGTTTGTACATGCTGGTTTATGTCTAGATGTAAGTAGATGTTCGTAGATGTTGTTTACTAGATGTTCATCTATGTTTGAGTGGTTGTATATGCCTACCACATTCAATTTGCTCTCCAAGTTTATGTTGCATTTCTAAGCTTCATTTGTGTAATAAAAACTGTAATTTGGATTCCACAGCTGCATCATGACTTTGCCGTAACACCCACACCACAAATGTAACACATATCAAATGTTGAAGAGAGAAATTTTATTTTAATTTTAACATTTTGAATTTGATACCAACCAGATGTTTCTAAAACACAGAGCTACAAACAATTACTAAAGCTGTGCAATGCTAAAAAATACCTGGTGGAACATCTCACAAACAATTTGGTTACTTAGCAGTGGGGCAATAACATGATTTGTCTTTTAAGTGAAGATAGGGAGGGATTAATAACCTAATAACAGTAACTTTCTCAATGTAAAATGGCAAAGAATTTGAGAATTTCATAATCTATTGTACAAAATATCTTTAGAAGTTTCAGAATCTGAAGACGTATTGGGAACAAGACTGAAAACCAAAATTGGTTGCCTGTGATTATCACTGGATTACATAATGACATGATGCTGTAGTGGAATTACTACATGGGCTCTGGAACACTTTTGAAAATCATGTAATCACTGCATCAGTACGCACAATTAAAAACTAAAATTGTAAAGAACAGACCACATATAAACCAGGTCCAAAAACGCCATCACCTCCTCTGGGCCCAATCTCATTTAAGATGGACTGAGGTGAAGTGTCCTGTGGTCAACAAATCAGAATGCGAAACTCTTTTGGGCATCATGGACAATGTGTCCTCTGGGTTTAGGCAGAGGAGAGGGTTTGTTATCAATACACAATTCAAATGTCAGCATCTGTGTTGGTATGTGCATGGAGAAGTGCACATGGCATGAGTGGCATAAACATCTGTGAAGTCACCCTAAATACCGAACAATACATCCGGGTTTTGGAGCAACATATGCTGTCATTCCGATTACAGACTTTTCAGAGAAAGATCTTGCTTATTTCAGCAAAACCACACTCTCTGTGTATTACAACAGCACAGCTCTGTATTAAAAAAAGTCCAGGTGCTAAGCAGGCCTGCCTCCAGACCTGTCACCCACTGAAAACATGTGCCACATTATGAAACAAGAAACACAACAAAGGATACCCTGAACTGTCGAGCAGATGAAATCCTATATCAAGCAAGAAAGGGCTAAACATTTCACTTTCAAACTACAGCTCCTGGGTCTCCTCAGTTCCCGAATGCTTACAGAGTGTTGTTAAAAGAAGAGGTGATGATGCAATACAGTAGTAAACATGCCCCTGTCTTGACTTTTTGAACATGTTGCTGGCATCAAATTCAAAATGTGCAGATATGATAAAAACAATAACGTGTAACACTTTCAACATTTGATTTGCTCTCTTTGTTCTAGAATCAATTAAATAAATTGTTAAATTTTAAATTAACTTTTTTTAAACAAGGTTTTTGGTTATGAAATTCTGGAAAAAAAGTGTGACCATATAAGTCATATATATAGATTTGAGACTTGACAAAGCTAGAAGCTAATTTGTGATTAATAAACTTTTTTTTTAGTTTTAACCCAACATTTTAACCCAATTTCCCTCAATGCATTCCACCCACCCATCCACTAGGATCCCAATCACTTGTAATGTCACTGATTCTAGGAGCCACCTGTGACGCATGTGAAATCAGGCTCTGGCTCTTTTCCAACTGCTGCTGATACATCATCCCTGGGCAGCCAACACACTGTGTGAAAATCTCCAGCCCAGATGATTCGGCTGACAGACACCTGAGCCAGCAGACATTACATCGTAGTAGTAATAGGAAATGAGCGCCATCTATCCACCTAAAGCAAAGCCAATTTTACTCTCTCAGGTCCCAGCGGTCGATGGCAAGCAGTATGTCAACACCTTAGTCCCTGCCCAGTCCAGAACTAGCTACTATAAGCATTCAATAGCTGTGTAGCTCCAGACTGCAGATGCTAAACATGCCTTGGATGAAAGGCTAATGTTGCGGTAAAAGGAAAACTGTGACAATTTGATATTGGACCAAAGCATTGCTTTCAGGTGTCTAAATTTGCATATTCACACAAACATACATGCACACACACAGACACAGACACACACACACACACACACACACACAGACACAGACACAAACAAAAAGACATTTTCAGAATCAATTCTTCAGATCTGTCATTTTCTTCCCTCCTCACTGAACTGTCTCACCGCCCCGCTTCCAAAGCAGCAACCTTTTTATTCTCCTTCTTTTCAAAAATGGAATATTTAAGTTATATGATTTTTGATGCTACAGGCATCACAGCCACAAGTGCACAAACAGACATACATGCACACACATTAAAGTTTAACAGCCCAGTAAAGCAGCGAGAAGGGAAAATTAGCAAAAAGAAAGAGAAGAGGATGAGTAGGAGAGAAAAAAGATGAGCACAAAATGTGGAAGAAGACGAGCAAAATAGGCAGAAGGAATGACAGTGAAAAGAGAAGAGAGACAGCATAACAACAAGCACTTTCTTACACGCTGCAGCCTGTGCATGGCTGTTTATAGGTGGCAGTACAGCTCACAACAGAGAGAAAAGAAACTAGAAAAGCACAAAAGAGCTAAAGGTATAGACCCAGGGAGAGACAGACAGATAGATCAAGAGAGAGCTAGAGATAGAGAGAGGGAGAGGTGGAAAAAGAATGACATAGAGGGAAATGAGGAAGGAGTGGAGGGGAAAGAAAAATGAAAGAGAATGAGAACCCCCGGGCTTTAAAAAGCAAGAAACAATCCTGTACAAATGGATGTGTAAATGATTAGAGAGAGAGAGAGATAGAGAGAGAGAGAGCGAGAGAGAGAGAGCAAAAAAGACCACAGTCCATAGGTACTCATTAGACACATCAATGGCTTGAGGGCTGAACTAAGAACAGGCAGAAGTGTGTGTGTTTGTGTGTGTGTGTGTGTGGGGGGGGGGGGTTGGTTTATGCTACATTGTAGAGACCAAAACCTGTTCACACACTCAATTTTAATTTTAATGTGAAGACATTAGGATTGGAGTAAGAGTAGGTTAGAGTAAGCTAGTACTAGTTACAGTTAAGGTTTGGGTATGGTTAGGGTATGTTTAGGTTAGTAGATTAAGGTTTGGGTAAAGATAGGTTAAGGTTAGAGTGAGGTTTGAGTATGGTTAGAGTAAGGTTAGGTTAAGGTTAGAGTAAGGTTTGGGTATTGTTACAGTAAGGTTAAGGTATAGTTAGAGTAAAGTTAGTTTAAGGTTAGATTAAGGTTTGGGTATTGTTACAGTAAAGTTAAGGTACAGTTAGAGTAAGGTTAGGTTAGTAGGTTAAGGATAGGTTAAGGTTAGAGTGAGGTTTGGGTATGGATAGAGTAAGGTTAGGTTAAGGTTAGAGTAAGGTTTGGGTATGGTTAGAGTAAAATTATAGTAAGGTTTGGGTATTGTTACAGTAAGGTTAAGGTACAGTTAGAGTAAGGTTAGGTTAGTAGGGTAAGGTTTGGGTAAAGATAGGTTAAGGTTAGAGTGAGGTTTGGGTATGGTTAGAGTAAGGTTAGTATAAGGTTAGAGTAAGTTTTGGGTATTGTTAAAGTAAGGTTAAGGTACAGTTAGAGTAAGGTTAGGTTAGTAGATTAAGGTTTAGGTAAAGATAGGTTAAGGTTAGAGTACTGTAAAGGTAAAGGTACTGTAAATATGCAGAAAATGAAGGGATGTCTCCACAATTCTCAAAAACAAATTGTGTGTGTGTGTATGTGTGTGTGTGTGGTAAGTTTTTTGGTCACTTGCCTCCTGTCCTGATTTCTGTTCACTCCTGTCTTCCCTCAGGCTGCCAGACTCAACACCCTCATCTACAGCTTTATTTTTTTTCCTCTGCTCCATTCATTTTTCCTCTTTCCTCTTGCCCTCCTCACCTCTCTTCTCCCACTCTGCACACTCCATTTCTCCTCACATCCTGTTTTTTCCTCATATCCCTCTTGCTTTCTTCACCTTCACTGTCCTCTCCTCCCTCTTTTCTATTTTCACACTGTCTTTTTTCTTTTATCCCTCTATTTTGTCTCGTTCCTGCTCTCCTTTCTATTTTTTCATTCCCAATCTTTTATTTTTGTTCATTTAATTTTTTTTCCCCCATCCATCTCTTTCCTTCTCTGTCTCAGCCTTATTTCTCCTGTTCTTTCTTTCATTTCCATCCCTCTCTCCATTCTTTTTTCTCATAGTCCTACTCTTTTCTCTATTTTGATCTTTTCCTTTGTCTCCCTCCATCTGCCTTTTTTCACTGCCTGTCTTTTCTCTCCCTCCATCATTGTTTTCTTTTGCTTTTTTATATTTCTCTGTTCACATAGCTTTTCTCCTTTCATTCACTCTTTGCTCTTTTCTCTTTCCTGCACTCTTCCTCTGCCTTTTCTGCCTCACATTCTTTCTTTCTCTTTTGTTTCTCTCACTACCACTCTTTTTTCTCCATTCACTCCTTTCTTCTATTTTCTCCATCATTCTTTTGGATCAATGCCATTCTCTCGTTTCTCCCTCATTCACTCCCAGTTGTCCTTCTGTCAATGCCTTTTCTCCCTCCATGACTCCCTATTCTCCTTCCATCACTGTCTTCCCTCCATTTCTATTTTCTATCTTATCACTCCCTTTTCTCTATCCATTACTCCCATTTCTCCACCCAACACTGTCTTTTCTCTCTCATCGCTCTCTGTTCTCACTCTATCCCTCCCATTTCTCCTTCTATCACCCGTTCTGTCTCACTTTATCTCTCTTGTCTCTCTCTGAAATCCTGAGAACTCCTCACATCCATAGATCAAATTAAAGTGAGCTTAGCCTGAGCAAACAGCAGCTACACCTTCAGCCTTCACCCTGGTATGTGGGTGTAAGCGTGCATGACATTCTAAATGCTAATGAAATGCTGTGAGAGTGTTTCGAGAAAATAATGTCTCGCGCACACACACGCACATGCACGCAGACACACACGCACACAATGTGGAGGCATATGCAAGGTGAACACTAACACCTTCAGCTCCACTGCACAGCACTCTTTATTTTCAGACTGAAGACTTAGACAACCTGTTAATCATCAAAGAGAAAGACACCCCCCCGACACACACACACACACACACACACACACACACACACACACACACACACACACACACACCTGCAGGCAACAGTATAAATACCTGTAAGTATAACCTGTAACTCTATGCAGCTCCATTAATAAAGGTCATGCACTGAATTTGCTTCATTTGATAATTTGCATATTTTCCACACAAATTACATCAACTATTTTATCTTCTGCCATAATCATGTTGATGTCATATTTTATTCATGTGGATTATTAATATCTATTAATATTAATATTTTATTCCATTTTGGTTCATGTCAATTCACTGCAGCATGTTTTCAGTGCACCTGCAAACTTTAGTCTCACTTCTTTGCCTAAATAAAACCTTCTCATCATTCCTGACCTCAAACCTTTCCACAGATGATCCTAAAATGAGACACTCCTGTTAGCCTCTTAGTCTGTTGACCCTTACTGACCTGTCTCTCCATCACTCTCCTCTCTTTCAGCTGAGTGAACTGACCATGAAAAAGACCAGAACTGATACAGAGAATGTCAAAAAGAGAGAGGATGAAGGAGGGAGAGAGAGAGAGAGAAAAAGAGACAGAGAGAAAGAGAGAGAGAGAGAAACAGGAGAGAAACAGAAGGAAAGAGGGAGAACAAGATGCTGCTGTAAATGTCTGTTTTATTGTTGGTTTTATTATTTTGATTTACTGCTGTTGTTGTTCTGTTGTTGTTGTTATTGACATGGTGGTGTGTTAGTGTTTGAACACTTTACATTCATGCCAATAAAGCTATCTTGAAATGAGCTAAACTGAGAGAGTGAGGGATAAAGACAGAGACAAACAGAGAGAGAGACAAAGAGAAAGAGAAGGAGAGAGCGAGAGAAAGCAACATGTATTGAGAGAGAGAAAAGACAAAAGAATGAGAGAGAGAGAGTGAGAGAGAGAAAGTGAGAGAGAGAAGGAGAACGAGAGAGAGAGTGAGAGAGAATGAGAGAGAGTGACAGAGAGACAGGAAAAATGGGGAGAAAGAGAGAGAGAGGGAGATAGAGG
>BRDA01013959.1:0-35598 GCA_036984385.1 Crenuchus spilurus
AGACCCTGCATTTTTCAACAAGATAATGCCAGACCACATTCTGCAGCAATCACATCATGGCTACGTAGGAGAAGGATCTGGGTACTGAAATGGCCTTCCAGAGAACATTTGGCGTATCATAAAGAGGAAGGTGCGACAAAGAAGGCCCAAGACGATTGAACAGTTAGAGGCCTGTATTAGACATGAATGGGAGAGCATTCATGTCTAATACAGGCCTCTAACTGTTCAATCCCAGACGTCTGTTGAGTGTTGTAAGAAGAAGGGGGGATGCCACACAGTAATAAAAATGGCCTTGTCCCAACTTTTTTGGGATTTGTTGACGCCATGAAATTTTGAAACAACATATTTTTCCCTTAAAATTATACATTCTCTCAGTTTAAACTTTTGATCTGTGATTTGTGTTCTATTCTGAATAAAATATTAGATGTTGGCATAAATAATAAGTTCATTTCACCTTTGACCTTGGCTTCCCTCCTTTAGATGATGTGTCTTTTATGGCCTCTGGTGGCATGTAGTTTAGAGTCCCCACCTGGAGTACAGAATTATACAAAATTAAAATTATGAATCCACTTTATTATACACAAAACTCAATGTAAATAATTTTTTTCAGGACTAACCTGAGAGTCTTTCACAACACTTGTCATGTCTGGCTGAATGTGGTTAGCTATACCAAAGTCAATGAGCTTCAGAGAGGCATTCACAATCACAAAATTAGCTGGCTTCAAATCACTGTGGACAATACCTTGAAAACAAGCAGACAATAAACAGTTCAAACTATAGATAGATATTAGGACAAGTTTGCAGTCTTGCATACTGTAGAGTTATCCGTGCATAATAACCATGTTTGTGTATGGTCTGTACTGCATCCAGCATATTCCTCCAAAAGAACTTCCTCTCCAGTGGGTTGACTGTTTTGCGATTGCGTAGCCATGTATTAAGATCCAGACTGCCACACTCCATCAACATGTAAATGTAGTTGTCAGTGATTTCACTGCAATCAGATAGAAAATAATATATTACAAAAAGACAAAAAAGTATGTATTTTACAGAACATTTACACTGAGGAATCCACTTTTGCTGGTGATACTAAGAGCAGTGAATTCACTTACTAGTCATAAAGCTTGATGATTTGGTCACTGTACTGCTGGAGGTGATTCAAATGCTGAATCTCATTCTTGTAGCTTTCTACTGTCTGGTCATCTGCTTCCTTCAGATCCACATATTTCACCGCATATAGATGTTTCTTCTGATCCAGAACTTGATATACCTAAAAAAAACAGCACAAGCCATTTTTTCCATCACCTCATTACAATGCCAAAGAAGTGTGGTAAGCATGCATAGATTAAAAAAAATTAACTTTACACAATACCTTACTGGAACCACCTCTGCCTATCATTTTCAAAATGAAGAAATGCCTGCCTTTGATTGTGATGGACTCATTGAAAGCACTAACAGGCCCCTAAAAGTGCAAAAACATTCAGGGTCAAAACACAAAACCACAATTTACCTGAACTATACAATAAAAAGAGACATATCTACATTTTAGAGGCAGATACTGATTGCCTTTTAGTGCAATTGGTTGATGCCTGATTTCAGAGCAGGCTAGATGCCACATTTAAGTAGCCCAGTCAGACATTTCAAAGCTATAACAAGAGTATAACATTCCAGAAGTGGAACCACCGATTTCTCTAGTAAGCCCTTCTAACACTATGAAGATTTTAATCGATCAGACAATTGAGACAGTTACAGCCATTTTAGATAAGTAAATGAAAAATGGCAAATATACAGGCACATCTGTAGGACGCCTCACCAGTGTGTCTTCTCTAAATCAATGTAAGCTAGAGCAGACACACTGACACACAAACTTTTTTACAGGCCTAAAAAAATTATGTTAAACTTAGAATTAGGTTTAACTGATCAAGACTATCATTTCACATCATGTAAACAATTTTATTTTATTTTTTATATTTAATCAAATGCAAACAAAACTATAAGCATTATATATCAGGCATCAGCCTCCTTACAATCTAAATATCGGAAATGAAAAACCCATATTGGCCGATTATTAATGAAAACTTTTTCCTACTAGGAATGTCATAGCATTGGTGTAATGGTCTTCTCATCTTAACCATGAAGTTTAAAAAAAGTGAAGTCGTACACTTTTGAGTTGAATGCTGACAAATGTAACCACAGATAAATAAATACATAAATACAAGTGAAAATAATATCTTGGTGACCCAATAATCAAGATAAATCACATATAAAAAGAAGGCAAAAGAATTCATCCACTCATTCAACTGGAATAAAAAATATAGTAATATAAATATAAATGAATAAATAATACTGTTCAAAAACCACAGTAATCATAAATACTTAAATGAAATAAACATACAAATACAGCTGTCTATAGCAGCAATGTAGGGTTGCAATGGTGTCACTGAAAGCTGAATTTACGAAACACGTGCGTGCGTGTTAGAAAGACAGAGCTGCGCTGATTAATCACTTATATACACTATTATAAGTTACACTGACTTTTAAAGAAATAGTTTTTTGTTTAACAAACTATTTTTTGTAGTACTAATACCACACTTTACATGTACTCTTAGCAGTAAAGTTCCTGCATTTAAAATGTTCAGTACAATTATTTAAGTATCACCATAAAAATCTGCAATATCTTAGAAACTGAGCCTGAGTCAGTATCTGATCAACTAAGATTAAGATTCACCAATCTGCCAATGTGATTTTCACACAACAGAATTTGACCTCTGCATTTAACCCATTTGTGCAGTGAAACACACACACACACAAACACACACACTAAGCTGTGAGAATTTGTGCCCGAAGAGGTGGGCAGCCCTTATCCACCGGCGCCCGGGGGTTAGGTGCCTTGCTCAAGGGCACTTCAGTCTGGGGACTGAACCGGCGACCTTCTGGTCACAACAAGACCAGATCCTTACCACTAGGCCATGGCTGCCCCTGTACAACTACTGCTGTATGCGCCTGTTTTACTGCTAAGTTAGTGTGATATAAGCAGATACTGCAGACAGAAAGGATTATTTCGGACATGATAATAAAGATTTCCCTTTTAAGGATTCTTTTTATTTCTCTTTCAGACCGAACCTGATGTTTTAAGAACAAAAAATAAACAAAACGTCTTTAAAAAAAAAAAACGTCTTAAAATTAATGCCGGCTTTGAGCATGAGCACACACAGAGGTTTTATAGTCAAAATTTCACACATTTTTGTTAGGAAGACAGTTATTAACTTTAATCTGCACAGAGGGATGATGTTCTCGTAGATGGGAGAACAAGTATGAGGTATTTAGCTGCACTTTTCTCCACTGTGTGCTTGAATGCGGCGCCAGTGGCTGAGGCAGAGCAGAGCTGCGCATGCACGGCTGAGATTCTCAACTGGCTTGCCTTTTTCCTTTATTACCGGTAATAAGCAAACACCCATGGTATGATAACCATGCAGTTTATAACCGTGGTATACCGCTGCAACCCTACAACAATGTCCATTTACTGAAATTACTGAAACAAGGACAAAATGCATTCAAAATCATCCAGCACTGAGAAAATCTATACTTATACACACACACAACAGTCTATTGTATGCAAATGCCACATTGGAGCATTTTACTGCTGGGTCTTTACCTGCTGCGATGTTTGCTGCACACAGGAAGACGGCCTATGTGGAATATATGGTAACTGGGCATGGCTCAGTCTCTGAGCTGTAGATGGAACGGACACAAGAGCTGGTCTCTGCTTCACCACAGGTGTAACAAAACTAGGAAAAATATAGGACAGGTAGATCAGGAAGGCCATCTAAAATTATGATGCGTCATCCATAAGGTTGTACTACGTCATTACCTGTTTGATTTGTAATCGTTGCAGTTGGGTGTCAGACTGCTAATAGATGGGTTTAGTCTAGGTGGCACTGAGGCAGACGGAGTTCTCAGTGCATGAAGAGGGCCTGGAGTGGGAACAGGACAAACAGCAGATTGTTGTTCCTAAGGAGAAAAAAAAACACATTAAAACACAAAATATTTAACCATGCAATTTTACAAGCTAACACAAAAATGGTTTCCTCTCCCACATTTAGCATTAACAAAACAAAAGTCACAAAATTCTCTACGTATACATAACATGGTGACAAAATCCTTCTTTAACTGATTATTTAAATCACTATATTTACCTCCACCAATCTAGTTTTAACTGCTTTAATTCTGCAATCTATATTAAATGAAATATATAGTTGGTGTTTTTTTTATTAATTCATTGCTAAAACATTCATTACTTTTTAATGAGTTTTGAAGATGTACATAATTCTGAGAAAATCTAAGCATAGTTCACATAGTCAGGAAAAAATGTCCAATTCATTTAAAAATACAACAGTTCAAAGTTAATACAATTAAATGAAAGAACTAAAAGGGCAGTCTCCCCCTTATTCACACCTCTGGAGAAGAATATTTGTTGTAGAGTGCAGGAATCATCCATTCTGATGAACTCTTCGCAACAGTATGTTTAGGTTGCTCTTGATTTGAGGAAATCCTTAGTGGATTCTCATCTTCCTTTTCTTGTTGATTACTGTGAGTGTCTACTGCACCTGTACAAAAAATATGATGTGAGGCATTCATCTGTTGAGAATTTTACATGAGATAACAGTTCTGAAGAAGTGAGGTGACTAACCTAAAATAGCTTCCTTATTCTCAGTGGAAAGCAACTGACTTTTGCCAGACTTCAGGTTCTTTATTGCCATTTGGAGAAGTTCAACAGGTTTTGCATTTGATGCCAATGCCTTCTGCAGAATATAAGTGCTTTTCTTAGTGTTACCTGCATGATTAAATGAAGAAGAAAGATATGAAAAGACATATGTTGGAATGGAATTTACAAGCAAACATGGATGATACTGCATTTGCTTCATGAAAAAAACTTCAACAGCTAATAGGAACGAATGTCCAATATACACCCACCTCGTGAGAGCTCAAACTGAGCATGGGCGATATGCACAAAGGCAAATGGTTTGCTATTGGTTCTGGCAATGATGAAGTTATCCTCAGCTTCATCTGCATCTTCAATTCTGAAGAGAGGAAACACCAATATATTTTTAAAACCATGTCTGTGTCAAAAGAAGAGACAAGCAAATCACCAAAATATAATTTACCCTTTTAATTCTGCATATCTGATCAACATTCGTGCATAGCTTTCAGTTTTGCTATACTGTGCCAGGGGCAGTCTGGAGAACACTTTAGAGTAGCAATCCAACAGCTTGCAGAGAAAAGCAGCATTTGTGTGGGGGTCGCCAGCCTTTTCTAGGTTTGTTAGATATGTGAAGCAAGTCTCAGGAGAGTTTGAGCTGATTATCTGATTAAAGTTGGCAGTGGTGTCTGAAAAAGAAATAATAATCTCTATTAGAATAAAAAATGTAGGGTTAGGATCAGGATAAGCTTGAAGACGGAATGTTCTGGAGAAGCACTATCCATATGCTCAGCAGAAGTCGAAATTGAATTGACGGCACTTAATAATAGTAAAAATAGACAATAATAATAATAATCAAGAAATGAGCAGAGTAATACCATTAAGTCTAGTGGTTTCTTTCCTCTGTGGTCTGTGAAGGAGTGTTGTGGTGGAGTCTACTTCAGTACTGTCCTCCCAAGGACGCTGCTCTGGACTAATAACAGGTGGCTACAAAAAATATACAAGACTATTTAACTACACACACAATTTAAGTTGACATATTAGACCAGAATAATTGAATTATTACTTTCAATTCTTGTCACTGGAACAGTAAAGAATGCATATTTAAATCTATACCTTTAAATTTAGCAAGTTGTGAGAGTCTCCATCTCCAGGAGTCTTTTTTGAAGAGGACATTGAGAGCATAGAGCAGGTACTTGCATGATATGTCAGTCTAGAAATAAAACAATCCATCAGATATTGTCTTAAGAACTTTAAAATAAGATTACATGACCTGAGCAGTTGTGGACCAATAAACAATATTTTTACCTAGAGAAATTGCTGCCATGGCTGTTGTACATAACATTCTCTTTTTCAGGAATAGACAGTGGTATCATGGGAACCCTCCCAGGCTACAAAACAAAAGCACAACAGTTAACATCACATGTCAGTACTATTCCTTTAATAAAAAAAACTAACTTTATTTTAATCCTCACCATAGCCAGTGTTCTTTTGTGTTGTGACGTAGACCTCCAGGCTGGGAGATGATCATCCTGTGGACTATTCTTCTGATCAGCTCTATCATTTCAAAGGTTTGTAGTGTTAGTTGAAATGTAAATAATGATTACAGCAAGGTAAATGGACATGTAAAATATGATCTAGTTTCCTACCCAAGAGAAAAACTGCTGGCAAGTTGAAAATCACTTGATGTATCTGATTTTCTGGAGCTTCCTTTAGACAACAAGCTGCTTTTTAGAGGTTCTTGTGCATTTTCAAGTGTTGTCACTAAAACAAACACAGTCAAAGGCATTTCATGTCATGTAGTAGCAAAAACAAATATTCACATAATACATCTGAATATTTACATATATAGTTTATCTAAAATAGCAAAGTATGTGTATTTTTTGACTCAAAACGTATTACTAAGTGCTGAAGTATTCAAGAAAACAACCTGCTACATTTTCTTTATCTTCGTTGGAAAGGAGCTGCTGTCTTCCCATTTTAAGATTCTGTATTGCAGCTTCCAGACTTTCTAATGGTTTAGAGCCCATTTCAACAGCATTCTGAAGAATCAACGCACTTTTCTTCTCATTGCCTGTTTCAGAATTCAGAGATTCAGAAGATTTTCTGCAAATGAGCAGTATGCTAATACACTATTTAAATAAAATGCAGTACAAGACTTGAGTACCGAGTAGGTACAAATATTTATCCTTTTTTATGCTTCTCAATGTTCTCAATGCAAGAACTGTTGACAGTAACACACACACACGAGCCATAATTTGTTTTTAAGCCTTAAACACAAAGTGAATTTGATTCTAAATTCAAATATTAATGACTGCATGCAGCAATATACTTATGCCATTTTCCTTTTCCAAACTGAACTTGTATTTCAAAAACAAATGGCTCAAACAAGCATTCATTGTCTTCTTACCTTGTAAAAGCTCAAACTGAGCATATGCTATGTGAACAAATGCAAAATCCTTACAGTGGGATCTTGCTATATCAAAACTATCCTGTGCATCACTGACATCTTCAATGCTGTTGAGAAGAGAAAGGTCAGGTAAATCTCAGTCAGTTTAGAATCCTTTCAGTTTTCATTTTAGAACTTATGGATGTTGAAAAGAAAATTAAAGAAAATTCAGTATCTTACGCTTTCAGCTCAGCAAATCTGACCAGCATCCTTGCATAGTTTACATTCTGGCTGTACTTTCCTAATGGCATGCTTGAAAATACACGGGTGTAGAAATCAGTTAATTTAGAAAGAAGACTGGGATCCGTGTGAGGATTGCCTTTCTTCTCCAGGTCAGTCAAAAACTTGTGACAAGTGTCCGGTGAGTTTGAACTGATGACCTGGATAATGTTATCCGTGTCATCTACAAGACAAAAAATATATTGTGTTGCAGCTGGTTCCTTTTTGGAGTGTTACAAATCAATAAATCCATCAATATTTGGTTTAGAGTAGGTCTGGATGGTAGAACTCTGCATACTGAAAGAACAAATGTTTACAATAATCACCATCTGTGTAGAATCTCTTGATCTTCTCCAGCTTTTGACACAGCATGGCAATCTTTTGCTGACGGTCAGTGTTCTCCTCCTCATCCATACCTAAAAACACTGACAGTCACTCTCACTCTCACTTCATGCACCAAACTCAAAGTTGTTAGCTATGTTTTTAGCTGATGTCACCCTGATTATACACACAAAGAGTGATTTGCTCAGTATCGTTCAGTTAACTACTGTAAACTAGTGTGCTACTTCTGCAAAATATATTATTTATCCAGATGTTTGTGGACACTTGTAATGAATACATTCAGCTACTTTGGTACTTACACACTCCTGACACATATTTGTGTAGATATTATAGAGAAGTACTACCAACAGAATATGACTCTCTGGAGCAGGTAAGCATGAACCTATGGCACCTAAATTCCATGGGCATTTAAACCCCCAGCATTGAGCATTGGAGCAGTGAATCTACAATTATGGTGCTCCATCCAGTTCTTTTGGGATGTGTTAGGGTGGTAAACATCCAACATCCTGGCCTCACTAGCTCTCTTGCTGTATGCAATCAACTCCAGCAAAATGCTCCAAGATGCAGTCGAAAGCTTTCCCTGGACAGTAGAGACAGTAATTCCAGCAAAAGCTGGATAAACTACTTTTGGCTAATAGCCTTGATACTGAGAAACGATGTTTGAGCAAGCGTCCCAATACTTTTATCAATATAGAGTACATACACAGCCTAAAAACAGAAGTACAGTGGCTGTGTCTGAAATAATGCAAGAGGGAGTGCAATAATCCAATGTCTACTTAAAAAGCTGCATTTTAAGGCTGTTTGGTCAGTTTATGAAAATATACAGAGTTAGCAGCAAGCTGTCTGTATTTTGGCAGTGTGTTGATGTCTACTGAATGTGTTTTAAACGTTAAGAAAGCCTTTATATCAATGATGCCTTCTAAATCGACTTAAACAACACTGAGATATCAAATCTACCTTCCGTTTTAGACACAGGCAGTATAACAGTAAATACTGAACACTGAGTTAGCATTAGCATTAGCATTAGCTAGCAACAGGCACAGTACTAAAACAACGGTTTCATCTAAAGCATTGTCATTTCCCAGATTTTAGACAACTTACCGTCGCTATAACAGGAAATGATCCCGGAAACGAAAAAAATTCACGAAGTTTTTATAACCAATAAATTACGCTAGAATACGTGAAGAATTTCACCCGACCGAACCGTTTTGACCAACTTTTAAAATTTCCAGCGAACACAAACGCCGCGTTGTCATTGGTCAGTTTGGAGCTCCGCCCCGTTATACTTTAAGAGGACCTCTAGCGGCCTGAACAGGAACTGTATTTTTTTTTTTAATCATCATTTTAGCCGCATGAGCAAAATAAAAGTATACAGATGGACTACAGTCTGTAATTGTAGAACTACAAAGTGCACCTTTAGTGCTCACTGGAGCTGATAAAATTGACAATATATGTAAATATAAGAAGGTGCTTGTAGCATCCCCGCTGAATAATAGATTGGCTCTCAACTGATGGTCTATGTGTTCTTTATTCTTTAGTTCTCACACAAACACACCGTAAGAACTAAACAAATAAAAGAGAGAAAAACACTGCTTATTCACAATATAAAACCAACTGCAAGTCCATGACATCAGCTCCCAAATTAGCAACATGCTACCATTACCCCAATACATGTATTTTAATAATATTAAAATATCCAAATTTAAATGTTGGACATCTATACCATTAATTCGTTATCAAATACTAATACAACGTTGAAACCTTAAAATACTATATGTTATATTCTTTACTAATAGACCAAACAATTAGGCCTCAGTTCAGTACTAATCTCTTATAAAAAGGGATAAAGGATTTTAATTTTAGTAACTTAACAGATTTACATAACTTTACCTTGTTCACCTTCAGCAGAGTGCTAATGATTATCTGGTTTTCCACAACTCTTTTATCTTGTCAGTTTGGTGGATCCATTGTTCTTTTCCTCACAATGGATCTCACCATTCTACTTGAGCAGCTAATAATTAAGAAGTTAATGATATGTCTGTGTGGTGTAAATAAATGGAGTTACATCTTATTACATGCCAGTCACGATCTACTGTTACTACGCTTGTGCTCTGAATAGAAATGTGGAGATGTTGAGATTTGTGTTCACATTGCAGATTATATACAGCTGATTGTCCTTTAATATGTATAATATATAACATTATTTCTATTGTAAAATGTCTCAAAAAGAAAGAAAACAGCCAGACTGTCAGCTTTTCACTTGTTGATCACTCTGTTTTCATAGACATTTTTCGGAGCATGACCAACAAGAAGATTCTGCTGTGAAGTAAAAGAGGATCTGCACAATCAAATACAAATTAGTGATATTAGTTTGTATTTTTTGTTTAGTTATTTAATAAACTACAGCAAGAAGAAAACAATTGCTTGGTATTGAATATCAATTCTATTTACACTATACACTCTTACAAAAGATGTTTCTTCAGTAAAGAAAATATAGAACCATGAACACTCAAATAACCCAAATGTTTATTTGCATGATGAAAGGGTTCTTCTGATTGATGAGGAATGTGCTGTAGATGATTCTATACAGAACCTTTCTGAAAATGATTGTATCTAGAACCAAAAAGGGTTCCTCTATTACTAAAAGCTTTACATTGTAACTACAGCAGGGCCATTTTTTAAATGATCATGTTTATAGTGGGAGACCAGGTATGGTTTTAACAATTGTAACTCAAACTTTTATACAAAGTACATACATCTGTTTACTACAAATGCCACCAATTCAAACCTCTGCAAGATTATCACAGACTTTGTGAGTTGATGGCAAATAGTGTTCCTTTGTTATAACCTACCCCACTACCAGGGTAGGTTGTAACATATGCGTAAGTTGTAACATAAATTACTGCAAGTTGATATGTAAACTTTCTTACCTAAAGAAAGTGGAATAGAATACCTGAGTACATAGACACAAAAAGTTTTACAATTTGTACAACGCCTACACTAGTAGTCAGTTCTTCTCTGGTCTCCAGTGACTAACCTGTCATATGCTTTCCTCATGTGGAGTGAATCCATAATACAGATCTGCTGCCTGAGTCAAATAATCAACCAACACTTCCTCCTGGACCTCTCTGGACAGAGAAAACTTTGTTGCTGCTCCAGTAACCTACACTGGGAAGATCACTGGACCCCTAGACTCTCAGTTTATGCAGTGATTTGCAGTTTCTGTATCTGTTACATGGCAGATCCCACGTGCCTTTGCAACTGACCTGACTAACTTAACTTGCCCATATTTGTGAACTCATCAGATGCTTTTTTAAAAACATTTGCAGGCACACCTCTGTCAGTCTTTCTTTTCCACTGCCAAGGCATTCTGTAAAATTATAAAATCAGGAAAGTTGAAACTACAATTAAATGTAAGATAATTCATATGTTTTTATCTGCAATAGTGTAAGTACTAAACAAAATATAGTCTTGGTTGAAAAAATTACTTTCATAACTCAAAATCAGTTTTTTTCTTAATAGAATCTGCATGCGCCTGTTTCCAGCCTTGACAACCACTATGTGGGATCAAGGGGGAAATGGGTAACCACTGAAATGAGCATGTGACTCCGATGTTATCCGTAATTGGTTGAATTGGTGGTGTACAACTCTCCCCATGTTACAACCATACCCGGTCTCCCCTATAGTCTATTCCTTCTGTACATTATATTTGTAGTATTGCTATTCAACATGTATATTATGTCTACAACACATCTAAAATACATTTAGAAGTATATTTACAATAGTTCACAACACCTCTATAATACACTGCTCAAAAAATAGAAGGAACACTTAAATAACACAATGTAACTCCAAGTCAACCACACTTCTGTGAAACCAACCTGTCCAGTTAGGAAGCAACACTGATTGTGAATCAATTTTACCTGCTGTTGTGCAAATGGAACAGACAACAGGTAGAAAGGAGAGGCAATTAGCAAGACAACCCCTATACAGGAGTGGTTCTGCAGGTGGTGACCATATACCTTTTCTCTGTTCTCATCCTTTCTGGCTGATGTTTTGGTCACTTTTGCATTTTGTCAGTTCTCTCACCATAGAGGTAGCATGAGGCAATGTCTACAACCCACAGAAGTTGCTCAGGTAGTGCAGCTCATCCAGGATGGCATATCAATGCGAGCTGTGGCAAGGACTGCTCTGTCTATCAGCAGTGTCCAGAGAATGGAGCAGATACCAGGAGACAGGCCAGTACACCAGGAGACATGGGGGGCGCGTAGGAGGGCAACAACCCAGCAGCAGGACCGCTACTCATTTGTGCAAGGAGGAACAGGAGGAGCAGTGCCAGAGCCCCTGAAAAATGACCTCCAGCAGGCCACTAATATCCATGTTTCTGCTCAAACTGTGAGAAACAGACTACATGAGGGTGGTATGAGATTTTGAGTATGATTCCAAATCCAGACCTCCAAGGGGCAATAATTTTGATTTACATTGATCATTTTTATGTTATGTAATAAATAAAGATTTTCAACTGGAATATTTTATTCATTGAAATGTATATTCACATGTATATTTGTCCATACCTCTGACTATATTTTGTATATACTGTATCTATGTACATCCTGCACCGACTGCTTATAGCACATCTGGTTAGATGCTAAACTACATTTTATTGCCTTGTACTTGTGCATGTGTAATAACAATGAAGTTGAATCTAATCTTATTTTATTTAACTTATTTTTCAAAGCCTTATTCAATTTCAGAAGAAACAAGAAATGAATAGGCAATCCAATTATTTTGTCCATATAGTGTATTATTTGATTTGGCCATGTATACTTGGTGTCTTAAAATTTGGACACCATTTTTTACTTTGGGCACCTGTCCCATACTTGATCTCTACACAACCCTCCTGAAGTGTTTGCAAATAAGTGAAAAGGGTACAGCAACTGTTGAGGGTCTCTACCGAGTTCTGGATTATATGATAAACTGCATATAAATGAGGCACACTTCTATTCCAGCTGTATGTGTATGAATGGGGAGAGTGTGGGAATGATCTGGAGATCTTATTCTTATTCTACTACTCAAACACTGCCTCCTCTACTGCTCAATGCTCATCATGATCCATGTGCCCCTTTTTAACTTTGAACATCTGCCTGTTTACTTTTATTTTAACCGTCCATGTCCTTACATAACACCACTATGTAATAAGATACAAAACATTATAACATAACTACAACACAGTTTTAGACATTTCTGTTTTATGCAGATAGAATGAAGTCTTAATAACATTTCTAGATAACAACCTTTCTGACTGTTGAATTATTATGTAATAGATAATAATATATAAAAAAAAAACATTTATTTAAAGGTGCATGAAACAAACACAAACATAGTGAATCAGTCAGAAACAAGACATGACAGCCCAAGCAAGATATTCAGGCATAGGATATCTGAGAAGCATTTCTTATTTTGTTGTGTACAATAATTAGGATAAGGCAAAATGCCAGTAAAAGCTAATAAATGTGAAAGTACATGACACCCACGAGCATAACATTTATGCTTTATTACTCTGGACAATGACCTTCAGTAGGTCATAGACAAGACTATAGCTTAGGTTACTAGTCATTGCAATTCAGTAGTAAGCAAAATATAAAGCAAATGTAGAAGTGAAAAGAAACAGTATTATGTTTGTAATGAGAAAAAGTAAGCATTGTTCCATTATTCAATTGGCTGGCCCTGTTTGGGTGATTCCAGTTTCCGTAAGGTTTCATCCCACTGGGTAAACTGTTTGGATAAAAGAAACATCTGGGAAAGAGTTAAGGAATAATGCTTGTCTTCATACTGCAAGTTGCTTATTGCCACAGTTACAAATGACTAGTCATGAGTAGCATGTGAGTACTGTTACAGAAGACGACAATGAATAAGAGCTTTTCCACATCTGTAACACTTTGTATTAATGTTAACAGAGCAGCCTTTGTCCAAAGAAGGATACCATTTTGTTGTATTCTTCAAACAGCTTTTTCACTTCTACTGATAGTTCTTCATTTTGGTCCTGTGAAGAAGAAACAGGATTAAGAAATGCATTTTTCATCCAAATTATACATGGATCCTGAATTAAGACTAACAAAATGTATAGAGTGTAAGTGACTGATTTATAGTTCTACAAAGAACGTAAATATCTCTGTGATCTGATGCAGAAGGGGTTCAGGAGAGAATCAACATAGTCACAATATACCCATCTCCAAAATGTTATGTTTGTGTTAAGCAAATCTGCATTAAGTTATTTGCACTAATTAAATCTGCATTACCTGAGACTGGCTAATCAGTATCATTGATGTTAGGAGGAGACCCAAACAACTCAATGCAAAAGCAGCACCAACACAAAAATCAGACTTTAAATATTATTTTAGTAGAACAAATGTAAATGTTACAAATATTTCAGATACATCTTCAAAATATTCCAAAACATAGGGATGATCATCCTTGATAAGATGTTCCTCTTTGTTTTCTGTGCAATTCAGTGTGGACATTGTCCCAGTTTACTCAGTTTATTACATGTGACAATCCTACAAATGACACACCAATACAGTTAGATGTCATGGGAGTAAATGAGAAAAGGTGACATACCTGTTGCTTGATGTGAATTTGAGACAGCCGTTGAACTTTTGTAGTGAGCTCTGGAACAGCTGTGTCAGGCAATGAAAAAAAAAAAAAACAGATCAATATGCACAGAATAATTTTGTGTTACATACTGTGGTACACTATTTTCCACACATATAATCAGGGCTGCAATGATGCATAATTAATATGAAAATATTCAGATAATAAAGCTACAAAACATAATTATAGACTTCTGGAGAGGACATGCTAGTAAAAAAATGTGCAGTAAGCCCACTGGATGAGCATCATATTTAAAGTCTTATCACTCTATGTTGACCAAAAAAGAAAAATAATATTTTATTGTTATGTCAGAACAGTAAGTATACAGTTAGCTCATAACTGCAAACTGCAAAAAAATAAGCAAAAACATTTAATTTGTTGCTTTTTTCTTCTTTCATGCCTTCTCCAATTTATAACACTTGTCAAGTTTAATCACAGGTTAACAGACAAAGTGCAGCAGAAGGTTCAGTGACACGACAGGAACTAAAGCCTATCTTACCTTTAATGTGATTACTATCCAACAGAGGCTGCAGGTTATTGACCTGCTCCAGCAAGGCAGCCTGGGAGCGTAGGAAGTCCTCCTCTATGGAGGAAGGAAAAAGAAGTGTAGCATTAGGGTCTGATCATTCTGACCTAGAAACACCAATCAACATGAAACACTATTAAAGTAATATGCAGTGTCCTTCAAATGTACTGTCATTTTTTTCATTTATTTTAAAAAAATCAATAGTGGCTTAATAAATAGGTGCAAAAGAACAGTAAGCAATTAAGAAGAATATATCAGAATCATGTTGAAACAGTGCACACAAACAATCACCTATTTGGATTATCCTTTCAAAGATAAAGCTCACTGTTTACAAACATACATGAACAGAGGAAGACTACTTTGGTTTATAATAAAAAAAAGAAAGCACAATGACAGCTACATAATTTGCCTAAAAGATGTGATGAACATGGCCTATTTATAAACTGATAAAATGTACAAAAAGACGTTAACATTAAAATACTTTGACATTATTTTCACAACATATTTTCAATATCATGCACCATCATCAAACGATTTCACAAGAAGAAAACAGTGGCAAGTCATAATCTGTATAATGACTCTTCTGTGAGTTCTTCAACAAAAGAAAGAACATATCACTAACCTGCTAATATAAATTCCAGTTTCATGGCATCTGGCACAGCAATGTAGTCTGTGAACTGTGGATCTAGATACTTCAGCAGATCTTCAACTGTTAAAGCAGCAGAAAAGGGAATCAAATGTAAGAGAGATGTGCAAAGTTTTATAAGTACACTGTAACAAAAATATGTATGCATGCTCACTTTTCTTGTGAAGAATCTTGACCCGTTCCCTCTTGTTTGCAGTGTTTGCCAGGGCAGTGTTTATTCTTCCAAGAGATTCAGTACACTGAAACATAAGAGGTGTATTTTTCATTAATGTCACTCACAGCTAAGATGGACAGAACAGTCTGATGTCACCTCTAACCCATAAAACTCAGCTAAAATGAAGCTTAAGTGATCTGTGGCAATCATATACAGACAAGCCATAGCATCAGAACCTCCTCCATTTTTCTACACTCAGCTCCACTGACAATATAGGTGCACTTTTAAGATCTACAATTACAGACTGTAATCCATCTGTTTCTCTGTATACTTTGTTATATCCTGTTCACCATTTTCTTCAATGGTTAGGACCACCACAGAGCAGGTATTATTTGGATGATGGAACATTCTGAGCAATGAAGTGACATTGATGTGGTGACAGTGTGTTAGTGTGTGTTATGCTGGTATGAGTTGATGAAACACAGCAGAGCTACTGAGGTTTTAAACACATCAGTGTCATGGCTGGACTGAAAATAGTCCACCAACCAAAAATATCCAGTCAACAGAGTCCAATGAAGGACCAACAAAAACTGTGCAGCAACAGATGAGCTACTGTCTCTGACTTTACATCTACAAGGTGGACTAACAAGGTAGATGTATCTAATGAAGTGGGCAGTGAGCTCAAACAGCGTTTATAATCTTCAGCAGCTCTGCTGTGTCTGGCTGACTTGTACTAGCACAACACACACTAGCACACCACCACCACCTCAGTGTCACTGCAGTGCTGAGATTGATGCACCACAAACAATACCTGCTCTGTAAGGAAGTCCTGATCACTGAAGAACAGGGTGTAACAAAGTATACATAGAAACAGTGGTTCTAATCTTGTGGCTCGGTGTATTAAACAATTACACGTTTGTTTTATTATTGTATAGTACATATAAACAATACAGAATTCACCTCCCTAAAGCTTTTAGTCTAAGTTTTTAGTCCATAATATTAAATAAAACACATGCCACACCCGTAAAAACTCCTCTTTTACGCCCCTACAACTGGAAGACCAGCAGGATCGGGCAGTTACCTAGCAAGCTACAGAAAATACTAAAATACATCAATGACTGATATGAAATTCCTAAAAACGCAATTAAATTACATTTTTATGAATTTACAACTCACTTTAACACATAACTATGATTGTGTTCGTGGTCTTACTCATTGTGTTGACATTACACAAAAACAGCTAACAGCACTTGCTAGCTTGGACATGCTAAGACCATAACAAGCTGATTAAATATTTCAATTTGGTTGTGTTGGTGGTGCTGGATCATATTACCTTCACTGTTCTGTTATGTCCTCCACGTTCCCCGTAAACTCGGTTTTCCAGCGCTTGAAGCCGGCTGTCCAAATCATCCAGTCCTCTGCCCTCCATCTTAGCTAGCCTAGCAGCTCTCAAACAGGGTTGCCAGGTGCAAAAAAAATCTCCAACCAGCATGTGGCATAACTCCACCCTAGACAAGCTCAAACTAACCCAAAATGTAAGCTTTCAGTCAAAGATGCCTTTAAAAAAGTAAATAATCTTTTAACCCTACTTTGTCATTCAATTTCTATGTTCAACATTTGGAGCTTTTCGTATATTATTATTATTATTATTATTAGTAGTAGTAGTAGTAGTAGTAGTAGTAGTATTCTTAAATATCATAATGAGAAATAAAAATACATATATGATAGTAATGTTTTTTTTTTTGTATTTAAGACATTGTGCTCCTTTCTTTTTCTATGCTCGAATCTATATTTTCTGATCTTATTCCAGTCATATAATATTAGAAAGTTTAGCTAAGAGATGCTCTCCCTCAGCTGTTTATCACTGCCTGTTTTAGCTTCTCATACATGTAATTATCCAAATATATGCTCATTAATCTATTTATTCATTTCTATTGTTACTATGAGAGCATTTAGGCGGCCCTTGTACATTTTGAAAGTAGTCCAAAATCCCTCACGCCACACACATCAACTACAATATTTAAAATAGCAAAATTAGGTGTAAAAACTGCGAATCTGGCAACTCCGCTATCAAACTAGCCTAAACACGGATGTCACGTTATTTTCTTTCTCCTTTTTCTTCAGTAACGCTTCTGAACATCCAACAGTATTCATACCATGTTGCTTTCAGAATAAATAATATATAATGTGCATATGATTTATATATATATTTTAGTATTATTCAATTATTTATTATTCTATTATATATTTTGTTTGTTATAATGAATATAAAACATGACGATTTGCCTTTTTGAACGAAAGTATGAACACAAATAATCTTTTTCACAATATTTTCATTTTTGATGTGGTAGCGTGTAATAAAAAAATGCAGATTCTTGTGTCACCTATCAGCCTCAACCTCCTTCTCTCCTGGACCATACCGAAAAACCCATTACTACCAAGAAATACATATGACTGTCTTATGTGTTTTATATTTATTACCTAAATGTACTTACCTACAATTATTGTATTTATTTTGTGTACTATTAGCCACATAGTAAGGGATCAATGGGTTCGTTGTCATATTTTTTTTATCTTCCAAACCATATAGCTGATATTACAAGAAATGTGGGTGTTCTGAACAAAATGTGTGTAAGTGTTCAGTAATTCTGAAATTTTCAGAGGTGGATGATGAGAACTATTTTTGCATTTCATCTATGGAGCCTTACATATTGTTTATTGTTACTCTTTATTGACTATCCATCCATCTTATTGGATGGACTCTTCCAGCACAACTGTCTTCACAAGTGAACTGGTTCTTCTCATAATGTGTTAAAAATAAGAGACCTTCAGATTGGTTACCTGCTTCTTGTGAAAGGTGAGCTTTGAGTTATTTGAGGATCCATTTATCTGACCAAAATTTTCTCAAAAGCCTCCAACACCAATGTTCAAAAGTGTCAATACTCTTCCTGTCCTGAGTGTTTATTGTCCAGCTTTTACATCCATAAAGAACCACTGAGAAAACCAGAGTCTGGACAAGATTAGACTTTGTTTGAAGAGACAAATGGTTATATTTGAAGATATTCTCCAGTTCCTTCTTCTTTGTTCTGGTGCATGTCAGTCTGTGGCTGCTAAAACCATTTTTGTTAATGATTGATCCAGTCCTCAAAAGCTGTCCACCACTTCATCATTTTCTCCATCAGTGGTGAAGTTAATGGTCTTAATAAAAACAAATATTTTTTGACTCTGTTCTTTAACTTTGTATGCAACAGTCTTCAAGTGTTCCTGATGAGCATTGTGCCAAACACCAGCAAAGGTTATTCAAGTTTCTTCCACCAGTCTTGAAGAGTTTGCTGTAGTTAGTGAAGCATATGAATGACTGAGTATGAATGAAAGCCAAAATCTAATTAATCACTTAATTTAATGCATTCATTAAATAGCAGCAAGGATACTTTAGTTGTTTGTATTTTCTGGCTTTTATTGTAGATATATTTAAAAATCTCCAATTAAAAAGTCTTGGTATTGGTATAGGATATTAATCCTGGCATTACTTGCCATCAGATCAAAAAGATAATTAGTGGTATAATTCATCCCTAACTGCAGGAGCAGGGCTGAGTGAAGCACAGAATTACCCTGGTGGAAAAAAAAAAACTGTTCACGCCTGCTGCCATCTGTATTAGCAGAGTGGGATTAGAAGTCCATCCGGTCTCTTTGTTAACCTGCACTTCACCTCGCCTGAGGTATGTACTATTGTGCACTTTTCCCTCTTCTGAGCTCCTGCTCTTAATAAAAGAACAAAGACTAAGAAAATATGACAGAAAACATTACACACACTTAGTTAACCTTAATTGTATTCTGCATTTATACATCATCTGAACCATACTGCCTGATCTAGACATATTTATATATTAATGTTTTGCATATAACCATTGGTCATATGTGCACACATTCTTTTTTATGTCCGCACCTTACAAAGCCATGTTTTTGCTGTGTATCTCATTCCACAGTTTTTGAAATATCAAGATGTCTTAAATGCATAATTCCAATTAAAGTGATCTTATTTTTGTCTAATAATCTTATAATCATCAACAATTACAGATACTGGATGCATTCTAATATGCCTATGTACTGTTGTTGGACAACATATAACTTAAAACTAACCATACTGTGGTATAATTCAAAGAGTGATTATACAAAGAGCCTTTTCCTGAGCTGTAACGAACCCTTTGATTATTCAAAGGGATCTTTGAATGTTCATGGTTCTATATAGAATCAGTGCCTTTACCAAAAACCCTTGAAGAACTCTATTTTTTTCAGAGGGTACAAAGGTAAGTCTGGATTACAGCTGCTGAAAGTCTTCTCAAGTTATACTGGTAGACATACTGCAGATGAGCAAACACACTATTAAACATGTATTCCAGATGTAATGGACTATGTGTCATAGACATTTTGGCATGATTAAAATTTAATAACGATACAAATACACTGTGACACCCAACAATCAACATGGGGTACCACAATAACTTGGCAACACATCAGCAACTACTAAGCAGCACTATGGCAACCACCTAAAATACCATAACAATTACTATGACACACTGTAGCACCCATCCAGTGTCCATTTAACAACAGCATAGCAGCCAGCTGGCAACTACTTAGCAAATTCACAGCAACACCATAGAAATCACTTGAAATAACATAGAAACCAGCTAGCAATCAATTAGCAAACTACAGCAACCACCAAGCAACAAGATAGCAACCACTTAGCAAGAAGCTAGCAACACCCTAGAAACCACTTGAAGTACCATAGCAACACAATAGCAACCACCTAGCAAAACATCTACAGCATGTAGTGACAGTCATATCAACTGTATGGAAACTTCAGAAAATGCTCTTTTGTACTTTAACGCATTCGTCTGATTGTCACGTTTGATAGATATTACATTTGACATATACAAAAATAAAAATAACACAAGCTCGTGTATTCTATAGTTGGTGGACTCAAGATGTTTTTTCGCTTATAAATCGTTTCCTGTAGTCTGACGCGGTGCTGGAGGCTCGGTGTCGATTAGATCGTCAACTTTCTAACAATAGTTCATCTTATTTGCCTCATTGAAGCGGATCCTGGATCAGCATTAAGCGCAAGCTCTTCTGCGCATGCGCACTATCCGCCGCTCTGCACTATCCGCTTTTTTTCCCCTCAGACGGGAGAACCGCAGCGCACTCATGTCAATATCCATTAGGATGCTCTGTACATGTACATAGGTTACGTTTAGGCCGATTCTTCTTGTGGTCTGGATTTACAGGTGAACCTGTTTGATCTGGGGCGTTTCCTCTCTCAGCATCCAGCGGAATATTTGTGTCCCATGACCTTGCACTGAATGTCCTTCCAAAAGGATTTTAATCCCAGCACGGTAAGGAAGAAAATGAAGAGAGTGACAAACCCGCGTGTGTCGTTTGATGATGTTTCTTTGATCTTGTTATAATCCGGTTTACTGCTGATGGTCGAGCTGCAGGTGCATCGGCTACGCTGGCCGAGCAGAACCGATGATTTACGAAGCCTATTCGTAAGCGTTTTATCTGAATTTTTCCGTTCCACCTTAAACGGCGCAGCAGTTACGTTCACGCGAGCGGCATGTCTACCAGGCGCTTAATTGCAACCGCTGCACAATTTAAGGTGGAACGGGAAATTTCGATTAGCACGTTTCTTAGGCTTCGTAGATCGTTTTAGGCTTTATCGGTCCATTGCTTTTACTGTCTGTCACGCGTCTTTAATCTATGATTCTGTGATCCAGTCAGTGCTTATTAGACCTGAACTGGCTGCGTTTCTGCAGCTTAGCCAGCTCTACTGTGTGCTGTCTGAGAGGTGGAGGAGGCCTCTTCTTTCATTTGGGAACGGGATAGATAGATAGATAGATAGATAATTTCTTTCCTTTGTATTTTTAAAGCAACTGAATCCCACCGCTGTAAGGTTAAGACTGAACCTCGCGTGTACCGGATTAGAAATGGCTTCAGCTGTTGCCTGATTATCTTTACTGTTCAATTCCAGTGAGTATGTGCTGACACATGCTGCTATACTGCCTTTGTACTACAGGCCCCATTGCCCCCCACCCTGCACATTGCCCTCCCCCTTCCAACCACGTTGCTTCTGTCTAAACGTATAGACAAATTTACTACAGCCATGACATACACTCTCACAGTTTTTTTCATGATAAGGTTATGGGTTCTGCCTACAGTTCAGCAATGAATGATAGACTGTAAAATTACTTTTTAGAATGAGATATACAGAACTTGATCCAGGCAGAAATTATGTATGTATGTATGTATGTATTTATGTATGTATGTATGTATAATAAAGAAAGAACTTTATTAATCCTAAATTAAATTGCAGCATTACAGTAGAAACACAAGTTTTGCATAGACATAAATATGTAGGTAGATATAAGAATAGATATAGAATACAGCTGTGTTGGATTAAAAAAAAAATTATATATATATATATATATATATATATATATATATATATATATAAAGGTACAGTGGTAACTCTACTTACGAGCATCCCTACTAACGAGTATTCCAGGTAACGAGTCGAGATCTCGGAATATTTTTGTTCCAGGTAACGTGTAAAATTCCAGCTAACGAGTCATTTTCTTCAAGTATGCCAGACCGCTAGGGGCGCTGCGGTCGTAGCATCCCCTAGATGCTAGCGTAGAAGAAGAGGTCAGTCAATACCTTTGACTGCTGTCCAGTAAAAGTGCCTGTTGAAAGCGACGCTAAGGTAGCAAAAGGTAGTGAACAAGAAAGTTAGATAAATTTTACTTTTACTTTTCATATGATAAGTGTAACCATGCCATACATGTACGGCCGTCCTCCTGTCCTTAGCCGCCAGCTTACACAAGCACCGTCAGTCTCCCTCTCATTAGCGGCCAGCCTACACGAGGACCGTCGGTCTCCCTCTCATTAGCGGCCAACCTACACGAGTGTCGTTGTCACGTTTATGTTTTAAAAAACCCATATAAACACATTATTTAGCATATTAAAGTATACTGTATATTGGCTGGCTGACACGGATTAATCAGTTTTACATGTATTCTTATGGGGAAAATGCATCCAGCTAACTAGCTCGGCTCCTGCACGGATTAAACTCGTAAGTAGGGTTACCACTGTATATGTATTAACATTTGCAAAATACAAGAAGCCATGGCCTAGTGGTAAGGATCTGGTCTTGTGACCATAAGGTCGCAAAAATCACATTGGCTAAATTGGTTGATCTCTTAATTGGTTGATATGTTGCATTTATTACACTAAATACCATGAGATAGTTTACTATACAATGAATATCAGTATGGATATAACAGATAATGTCAGCCATATTGCATGTGTGAGGCAGCGTACAACATCAGGTAGTTGCATTCTGAAATAGGTTTTTTATGGTAAAGATCCAAGGAACCATTTTTCACAATTATTTAAAGAAAGCATCCTCAGCAAAAGGTCAAACATTTGGTCTTACTGAACGAGAGGTTGGAAAACCTATTACATAACCCTCTCCATCATTCTTTGAGGAATCTGTGTGAAATGATTGTATCTGACTGCAAAAAGGCTCACAGAGACAAAGTGAAGAACAATAAAAGTGCTAAATTGCTACTGGGTATCTACCTATTATCTGTGTTGTAAAAATAGCACATAAATAAAATTGGACATTTACATTTGTATCACTGGTATAAAACTAAACTTTTGCTTTTTTCACTTTATTAGGAAAATTAGGACTTGAACTGCAAAGATGGATATTGTAACACATCTCATCAACGACACTATTGAATTCTACAAATGGGGCCTTACCATTGCAGGTAATATTTGTTTTTCTTGAATACATGTGAGTCCCATCAAGGAATTTAACAATACATAGGCAACATCTATCAACTTCATAAGACAAAAGTGTTTTTTTAATTTTGAACACCCATCTATGAATGTCTTCTTTTATGTTCACTGATTAATAGTCATGATTTTGATACTTTATCACTATGAAGATTTCTTTAAATATATGCAAGCTACAAGTCAGCAGATACTCCTATATGTACATATATTTGACATGTGTAAAAGCACACTATACACACTGTAGTGAAGTATACAGAAGCATGAAACAACGACTTTGAGCCTAATGGGCAAAATCTTATCTAGGTTTTGAGTGCATTCAAAATAAGAATCACAGTCTTTTTATATATAGTCCCTCAATTTCAGTGGAAGAGGAATTATAAACTTGTTTTTGCCAACTATGTGTTTTTTCATTGTTGGCATTCACAAGAGAGTTTACTACGTACAGAACACATGAAAAGTTTTCTCTTTCAATGTTTTCAATTTTTTTATTGTAAATTAATACTGAAGTCAACCAGACTATGAAGGAACACAAGGAATTGTGTAGTAAACTTAAAAGTGTAAACAAACCAAAATATGTTTTAGATTTTAGATTCTTCAAAGTAGACACAACTGATGTCTCAAACACATTAAAAGGGCAAAAAATGCAAGTCATTAACTCTTCACAAGGCTGAAACTGAAAGCCATTCCAGGTGACTACCTCATAAAGCTGACTGAGAAAATGCCAAGAAAGCTGCCATCTAAGGAAGAAGTGCCTACTTTGAAGAATTGAATTTTTTTTTTTTTTTTACTAAATAATTTCATATGTATTTATTTATAGTTTGGATGACTTTAGTATTAACCTACAATGCATTAAAACCATAAAAAAAGAAAAACCACTAAATGTCCAGAAGATGGACATTGGACAGAAGATGTCCAGAAGACTTTTGACGAGTACTGTATGGAGTTGACTATAGATATTTGAAGTTATGTGAAGTTGCTGTTTAGAATTGTGAAGGCTAGTACAAAAGGCTATATGAGAGTGAAAAATCAGTTACATTTTATTTGTGTCAAAAACCATTGTTTTTTTTAGTTTAGTTTTAGAATATTTTAATCAATAGCCAGCTATTTAGACCAGAAGATCTAGAGCAGTTGATGACAGAAGAGTGTCAAACTATTCAAGACTAATATGCAGGCAGGCATAGATGTAACAGAGAAGACTATATCAGTATGTGCTCATGAGATTTACTGCAGTCACAGTTGTGTGGACAGTTGATAAGAGACAGGAAATATTGGAGAAAATAATATGTGGAGAAAAATATGTTCATGGTTTTGTATATTTACATTATCTGTGGAACATGAGATTATTTCAGTATATTTTGTTTAAGAACTGGATTCTACTGAACACATATTTTATTTACTTAAGGCAAAAAGCTCCCAAGAAGTCAAGATAGAGAAGCTGAAAATGGCAGGATTACAAGCCTGGCAGAAAACCACATAGCAAGTGTGATGTCTGTGGGTTGCAGACTTCAGGCAGCCTTCAAATGCAATTGTAGTACTAAGAATGACAGTCTCATTATGGCTGCAATTTTCCAATGCTCAACTGCAAAGTCATATCAGAATATTATGACTACCTACCTAAAAGTGGGGTTAATCACCCTTGGTTCAGATGGCACTAGCAAAATGTCTTCCCGAAAATTTCCTCATTGCTGCTGTGTTCATTATAGAGGTTAACTGATCCACTGTGGTGCATCGATTGCTCTGTACCACTTGCAGGAGTCATCCTTCTCTTATCGCATGAATGGCCCGTGGAGCCCTATGATAGGATTCCTATTTCCTTTTGGAATGAATACAATGGAATAGGTGCAAACATTTTGGGATTGGGGTTCAATTATAATCATGATACAAATACACTTGTAACACCCAATTAAGTAGGGTGACCAGACGTCCTCTTTTATCCGGACATGTCCTCTTTTTGAGACTTAAAAAAATGTCTGGGCGGAATTTCACTAACGTCTAGGATTTTGTTTTACTAAGATCACCAATTTGCCAATGTGATTTTTCACACAAAGAAATTTGACCTCTGCATTTTAACCCATTTGTGCAGTGAAACACACACACTAGTGAACACACTAGGCTGTGAGAATTTGTGCCTGAAGCGGTGGGCAGCCCTTATCCACCGGCGCCCGTGGAGCAGTTAGGGAGTTAAGTGCCTTGCTCAAGGGCACTTCAGTTGTGTCCTGTCTGGGGATCGAACTGGTGACCTTCCAGTCACAAGACCTGATCCTTACCACTAGGCCCCTTACCATGGCTGCCCCTAACTACTAGAGCTTACATCAAATTTTGAGAAGAGTTTTGTTCACAAACTAGTCCTGCCCTCCCCCTGTTCTGTTCGCTTGAGTGAGATGTTACGCTATATTAAATGGAGACAGGCAAGCACTAGGACCCAGCGGGAATCCAGACCTGTTTCCCTTTAGGCCGCCCACAAGCTCTTTGATTATTAGCTCTGCTGTTTCGTGCTAATGTGTGATAGGCTGTCGCTGCTGTCATGCCCTCAGATATCATCTGGACTTTCATCTTTAAATTGTTGACATGTTGAGTGTTAGTTCTGCCTGTGTCATGTCAGCTAGATGTATTTTATCATCAGAGGTTTCATATTAAATACTATTAACATTAACATTTGAGTCTCTGTCTGTGTGAGTGTGTCTACCAGTCTGTGATAAGCCATCCATTTACATGCCTCTAAGTTTAATTATCAAAATAATTCAGAATTTCTGCTTATTTTTCCTCAAATATGAGGTATAATTATGTGTAAATTAGGTATATTGATAATACTTTCCAAACATAAGTGTAACATTGGTGATGAGCTGGAGTGATGCTGACTGAAAAGGTGAAACACAGAATTGGGTGATAATTTTATGCTACATGATTTTTACATGATATTAATAGTAACTAGTAATTATTAATAAAATATAAAGCATAATTTGTCAATATTTATTTATAATTAATAACAATATTAACATTTATGTTCAAGCACAAAAAACAAAGGCACGAAAAGGGACGCATGGTGCCCCCCTAACACGTATGGTGCCCTTGTAAAATTGTGGTGCTCGTGATCCGCGTATGCGAAGTGCCGACCCTGCATTATATGCCACCACCCCATGCGCTGAGGTGTCCTCTTTTTCATAATCTCAGATCTGGTCACCCTACAATTAAGCACTTGGGGTACCACAGCAATGACTGTTCAACACCTGCACAGCCACTTCAGACAAAACAGCAACTATGTAGCAACAGCCTAGCAACCACCTAAAAACAGATTATCAATTATTTATCAACCACATAGCAACCGCCTACCACTTAGCAACAATATAGCAACCACCTAACACCAGACTAGCAATAATTTAGCAACTACATAGCAAACATGTAGCAACAACTTAGCAACCATTTAGCAACCACCTAACAGACTAGCAATCATTTAGCAACCATCTAACAACAAACTAGCAACCATTTAGAAACCACCTAACAATAGATTAGCATCCATGTAGCAAAAACCTAACAGCCTAGGAGCTACTTAACAACCACATAGCAAACATGTAGCAACCAGTTACCAACCATATAGCAACCACCAAAACAGACTAACGACTTAGCAACCATGTAGCAACCACCTAACAGACTAGCAACCATTTAGCAACCACATAGCTATAGCCACATAGCAAATGCAGTTTTCTAGTTTAAGATTATGTTCTTTTGATGTTTTGATGCCTTGAAATGGTGATACAATGATACAATTATTCAGGAATCATAACACCAACGAGGTTGGCCAATATAAATAAACACTACAATTTTTAAGCCGACTTTCTGTACTCTAAACTCAGTCACTGCAATACACAATGTGTCGAATATGAACTATGATACATGATGCTGTAAATTAACTACAGTTTAGATTTCTGTAAAACTGATAAATCCCATTAAGCAGTGACTTATCTTTAATTTGCATAATGCAGGGAATAATATCTCCATCCGTCTGTGCATCAAGTATAAATCTACCAACTTAGAAAAACTCATAGTAAATCATTTGTTCTGGTTTCTAGACAAGCGTGTGGAGAAATGGCCACTGATGGACTCTCCTCTCCCCACACTGGCCATCAGCTCCTCCTATCTGCTGTTCCTCTGGCTGGGCCCAAAGTTTATGAGGAACAGGGAGCCCTTTCAGCTCAGGAAGACTCTTATTGTCTACAACTTCAGCATGGTCATTTTTAACTTTTTCATCTTCAAAGAGGTGGGTTTTCTCTGCATAATGTGAGCAAAAAATGATACTGTTCTGAACTGTAGATAATTAACAGAACAATAAATAACACAAAATCAAAATAAAATATTCTGCTGCTTCAATACAATAGTTTTTTTTTTTAAAGCAATGAATTTAAAAAGCATATATCCTACTATTGTGTTGTTGGAGCTGTTGTATAAAATAGCTCTTATCTGCATAAGGAACATCAATCTTTGTGTATTTGTGTTCTCTTTGACTTCAGTCTTGTGCTTATCGGAGTGGCTGCAAACCTTCTCCTTGATCCTACCCTTCCTCTATCTGATTCTTTTTCTATCCTCTATCTGAGTCTTTTAATGGTTCTATTTTTACATGTTCTATTTCAGCTGTTCCTTGCAGCACGGGCAGCAAACTACAGCTACCTCTGCCAGCCAGTGGACTACTCGGACGACCCTAATGAAGTCAGGGTGAGTATGTTCCCAGAGAGGGGAACTGATGCGATTAGCGTCAGTGTTCCAATGACTGTCTCCATCAGCTGTGCCTGGCCATGAGAAACGAAGCACAACATAGACTCTCAAGGCAATATGATCCCTCCATGTTATTAGGCCAAAGAGTGTGTTCAGAGGACTGTAAGGGAGCTCAGTTTCAGAGATCTGTGACTCCTGATACACATACACCATGCACATAACACTGGCAGTTACAAATGATGGTGCCATTAGGGCCAAAGATTACCCAGATTGCATAAGTCTGATGGTTATTTTCCACTATCCTATTTAAAATTACCCGATGCTTGGAAAAGACTTAAATATTACTCTGGGTTACACATTTTTGCAGGTAAAAGCAGAAACTGAACTAACAAAAGAGACCAGAAAGATTAAAAAGTAATAATAACATCTGAAATGGTGAATAAATGTTTATTATATAACACAATCCTCAGTCTTTTACTGTTAATGTCTTTCCAAACAGATGGCAGCTGCCCTTTGGTGGTACTTTGTCTCAAAGGGAGTAGAGTATCTGGATACAGTGTTTTTCATCCTACGTAAGAAGTTCAATCATGTCAGCTTTTTGCACGTTTATCACCACTGCACCATGTTCACCCTGTGGTGGATTGGCATCAAGTGGGTTGCAGGTGGACAGTGTAAGTATTCACTAAGTATGTTTAAAGGTGAAATTTGTTTTCATACATTCGTGTTTATTTCGATTTTTTTTCCACAATATGCATCAGTACATATAGAAAGGATGTAGCACAATCATAGTAGCATTTTGAGAGAAAGAAAGAAACAAACAAATGCAACTAATAGTTATAACAGTAACCATAATACTGGAAATAGTTATGATATTTAATGGAAAATGAAATAATAGTAACAATAATAATAATAATAATAATAGTAATAGTCATAATAGAAAAATTTATATATTCTTTTCTGAATGCTTTTTATTTGACTTTTATTTAGCCAGGGTAGTCACATTGAGATTAAAAATCTCTTTTACATGTGAGGCCTGACCAAGACATACACACACAGAGACTACACCAGCAATAAATAAGCTTTAGAGGAGATGCCATACACACTATATATACTTTAACAAGAGCAAAAATATGTATAACATTTTTGACAGTTACTTTTATACAGCTACTGGAACAGAATTTGTACAGAGACCTGTTTGTTGATAAGAATTCAGGAAACGCTGAGTAATAATCACTTTACATACAAAAGTAACCCAGTTTGTTTGATGTATTACTGAAATTGAAGTCATGCCATAGAGTTTGCAGGGATGTGGTAAATAAATAGTGCATGTTACAAATCTCAGTGCAGAATGAAAAACTAAATCCAGTGAGTGCAGTGATCTTTGGTGTACATCTATATAAAATTTAAAATGGGTAAAAATGAATCCTCAACATTTTTTTCCTTGCCTGTTCAGTAAAGTAAGATTGGTTTCTAAAATAAAATCCCAATTTTAATTTTAGTTTCTTTCACATGTGTTGACCAACCTTAAAGAGTTAAGGATGTATTGCATGGTTACGAATGATTTGAGAAAGCTATAAATAATATTATAATCTGTATAAAGTGCATATTAGCATTCAAACCATTCTTGTTGAGATTGTTAAAATATATGGCAAACTATGGGACCCCAGCACTATCAGCCAGCTTCTCAGACAACATATCAAACATTACGCACTGGCATATATTACTCCACTGTACTTTACTTGCAGTTTTCCATAATCTAGAAATAACAACAATGCAGAGTCAAAGCTAAATATAGCCAAATATTATTGATTGCAAAGTTGTAAACTTTACATTTTAACTATACGTGACAACTATACTGTTTTACATGGCTGTGTGATTGAAAAATGTGTTTTCTTTCTCTTGTAGCATTCTTTGGTGCTCATATGAACGCAGCTATTCATGTCCTTATGTATCTCTATTATGGGCTGGCTGCCTGTGGGCCAAAGATCCAGAAATACTTGTGGTGGAAGAAGTACCTGACAATTATCCAAATGGTATTCTGGCATTTTAACTATTGTTTGTTCAGATTGCAATAGTGTAATAATGGTGCTGTTAATAGATTTGACATTGTATGCCAGATATTTATTTATTTTTATACTAATACTTATTTTCCTTTATACTTATAAATACGTTCTTACTTAAACTTGATTACATTTGAATTATTATGTAATTATGTGAAACTGACTGTCTTCCTCAGATCCAGTTCCATGTTACCATTGGCCACACCACTCTGTCGCTGTATACTGATTGCCCCTTCCCTAAATGGATGCACTGGTGTCTGATTGGCTATGCCCTCACCTTCATCATCCTCTTCGGAAACTTCTACTATCAGACCTATCGACGCCAGCCCCGTCGTGAAGGTCCATCCAAGCCCAGCAAAGCAGTATCTAACGGAGCTCCTAATGGTATGCTGGCAGCCAGTAATGGAGTGGCTGGCAAGATGGTTGAGAAGCCCGTGGCGGCAGAAAATGGGAGGAGGAAGAGGAAGGGTAGGGCGAAGCGTGACTAGGACAGAGAAGAGAGATGAGAGGCAGTAACAGGCAGGCTTCCATACAGACGCTGCCAAGACCACAGACTTAATAGGTGATGGAAGTTGAAGAGACATTTGGTAGAGAACCAGTATCTGCTGAGGAACGCCTGGGATGGGGACCTGCCTGTTTGGAGAAAGCTGTAAGCTTTACAGCACTGTGTAAGAGGTTTGTTCCACCACTAGGCCTGGTGGAACTAATTAGAAACATTTCTAAAGAACAAATTGTTATCCCTCTCCTTATAGTCAAGTATTTTTGCTGGTTGTTGGCAGAGATATGGCTATATGGAGAATTAACCTTTCCATGCTCCGCCCAATAATTCATTCTTTATAGCAACTGATCAGAAGTAGGCCACAGCAATGAATTTACCATCAAAGCAACAAATACATGACAACTTCACCCACAAATATCATTTGAAATGAATCAGGCATTGTAAATTAACCTCTTGAACCCTGGGTCTATTATTCAGACTTACTTCACTAGAACACTTACTTCATTACATCTGCAAGCAACCATAAATCTGTATGTATGGAAGATAATTCATTACTCCATTTGTTCACATAAGGCTGACCCCAACCTCTCTAAATCTAAGAAATCAATCAGTGCCATATAGGCCACTCAAGGCTGACACATTCAGTTCTTTTCAAGGCAGATGAAGCACTGAGATATCTTAATTGTAGAACATCACTGATGATTAATCATGTCCTATTGGACTGCACATCGCTCAATGATTCTACACTGTTATTATTGGGGATTTTAGCAAAACACCACCAGCAAAGTCACTGGAAAACTTATCTCACAACAAATATAAAGACTGATTTAAGATACTTGTACTAAACGACAATAACAAGATCCTGGCTGTACATGTAGACTTTGATGCCCATATAGAATCGAGTATGTGTTATTGTATATGTCTCTTTGACAACCACATATGAGAAAGTGTTTCTTACATTTACTTTGGCTTTTATTTCTTTGCAGACAGTATGAAACCAAGATTTGATCTCAAATGCATTTATTTAGTTAATATACATCCATTTCTGCATTTCAGGCCTGCAACACATTCCAAAAAGTTGGTATGATGGCAATTTAGGTTTAGTAATGAGTAATGTGATTTCAAACAGGTGATATCAACAAATGCATCTAAACAAATTATTGAAATGTTCAATAGGAACAATGTTCCTCAAAGATTGAAAGGGATTTGCATATTTCTCACTCTACAGTCCTTAATAACATTAAACAATTGAGGGAATCTGGAGGAATTTCAGTGCGTAAATGCAAGGTCATAAGCTGAACACTTGTGACATCCAATCCCTCAGATGGCTCTTCATTAATAACTCTTTCCTCAATAGCTGATATAATCACATGGGGAAGGAATTACTTTGGCACACTTTTGTGAAACACTACAGTGTGGAGTTACATTCACAAATGCCATTTAAAACTTTCCTGTGCAAAAGAGAAGCCTTACATTAACCATGTCCAGAAGCAGCATCGACTTCTCTGAGCTCAGAAACATCTGGGGTGGACTGTCACACAGTGGAAAACGTGTACTGTAATCAGACATGTCAGTATTCCAGATCATTTTTCTAATGGACGCTGTGTGCTCTTGACCAAAGGCAAAAAGAACGATCCAGACTGTTTTTAGCAACACCAGGGTCTGTCATGGGGTTGTGTCAGTGCTCTCGACAAAGATCATTTACACTGTAATAACAGTATTAATGCAGAACAGTATGTTGAGATTATAGAACAACATATGCTGTCTTCAAGACATATTTTACAGGGATGTCCATGCATTTTTATACAAGACAATACAAAACCACATGCTGCACATTAGAAAGGCATGACTGTAGAAGAAGAGGGTACAGGACTGTCTTGCCTGAAGTCCTGAACTGTCCTTAATAGACATTTTGAACTTAAATCTGCAATGACGACACCTTTAGACAGGAAGAATGGGACAAAACATTTGAAACACTTTAACACTTGGTGTCAAAACATATTTTAAGTGTTGTAAGAGGGAATGACAACATTACAAAGGGATAAAAGATTTGTTGCAGCCCTGAAATGCAAGAATGGACTTATATTAACAAATGAAATAAAGTTGGAAAAGATTAAATATCTTGGGTTACCCAAAAATCAGAGGCAGCCAAATGTCAATACATTTATGGAAGACAAAAACAAGAATTATGTCTTGTGAACATTGCATTTTTGATAATATAACCAGACATATGAACTAACAAGACTAAACAGAGGTCAGTATTGAATGACTTTTAAGTGATTAACGTACAGAGTCTATGATAAAGGTTGTCGCAGGCAAACAAGCATGCATTTTCTTTGCATGGGCGGAGCATGGACAGACCAAAGGAATACTCCCAAGTCATGATCAAGAGGGCCTCAACTGTCTATCAAAGCATGATATAATTTCAGTAATCTGTCATACTTTCATTGTCTGCCTGTATGTCTGCCTTTTATGTCCTTTTCCTGTTGATTCCCATATCTTTAGGTTTTTAGGCCCACATACGTTTACATGCCCCTATACACATGCTTCACTCAATGTTCCATAAGGATCTGCATTTTACTTTGTAACATATGGCAACAAAACTTGTGAAATGCTTGTGAACTGACATTACACTATATTACATTGTATTATACTCAGTACCAGTCCTGGAGAATCATATGCAGTACACTGTTGAACATTTTCTCTGCTTTCACAGTGGATTCATCCCATAACAGACTTGATAATGAAGTGTAAGTGGGGTAAACACTAATGTACGTATATAGATACTCCAAAACTGGGAAGTCCTTGGACAAAGCAAATGCGTTATCAGTTTTAAACAGATAATTCTCACCCAAGAACCATCAAATTGTGCTGTTTTATATCTAAAGAGTTGACCAAATGTGATTTTCATTCTTTTAAAACTATTAATTTAGTTATTTATTCATTCATTTATTTATAATTAAATACCGTATTACCATTTATTACTTAATTTTGTTGTTAGTTTTACTGTTCTTTAACATGTTCTTGACAACAGCTGTATAATCTGTCACCAAGCTCTTGTAAAATTGCCTTTTCCATCAGATTCTGGGGGAAAAAGTTTCACCTCAAATGATCAAAACATGTTTTAGAGACGTGTTGCTGTAAACATCCTATTTAGGCGGCTAAACTGAAGTGGCGCAAGTACAACACGTCTATAGATTACAGACACTCTGCACTCATCTGAAATATTACGTCTTAAAATGCTACTTGTCATAATATTTGATTTGGAGTAATTATCCAAAACGTAATGCTCGTGTGTTTTGTGTTTCTGAAAAAGTCTGTTTTTTATGTTGTATATGCGGTGTGATTTTGTACATTGTGCTTTTAAAAATAAAATGAGTATCATGAAGGGACACTTCTCAGTTCAGATTGCAGACTCTTTTATGTGGGAAGCAGGTCATCATGCTTAAGCTAATATCTAGGTTGCAGAAATAGCTCAGGTCTGCGCGCTGCTCTAAAGAGAAATGAGGTCTCGACTGGAATTTTCTTTGTTTCTAATATCAGTGACTAGTTCAGACTGTGCATGTATTGTACAGCCATGGCCCAGAGGTTAGAAAAGCGGGTTTGGGACTGAAGGGCCATTTGTTCAATCCTCTGAACTGGCAGGAAAATGGTGCTTTTCCCTCCCTAAAATAACATCCACTTGATAAAGGCACCTGACCCTCAACAGCTCCCTGGGTGCAGCTGCTAGTGACCACCCACTGCTCTGAGTATGTGAGATCACTGCCCCCTAGTGTGTGACTATTTAAATTGCTTACTAGTGTGTGTATGACTTAAGCGTCCATGGGTCTGTGAAAGGCGCTAAATAAGTGTAACGTATTATTATTATTATTATTATTATTATTATTATTATTATTATTATGTGTGTGTGAGAGAGAGAGAGTCCTTGTATTTCTCCCTGGTGGAGACTGAAAGTCTTCATAATGATAGGAATGCATGTCAGATCTGTATAAAAAAACTTTTTGAAAAATTAAAAGAGCAGGAGCATTAACCTTTGGTTAATGTTAAGTTTAGGTTTAGGTTTATTTTTATTCACTATTACACAAGTGAATGGAATGTCCTCACTATTATAGCACTAGCAAAGCGTGTTTGTGTGTATGTACCAGGTTTATGCCATGTTGCGGGGACCAAAACTTGTTAAAACTCAGGGTGTGGGGACCTTTCTCTCTGTGTGTGTGTGTGTGTGTGCGCGCTCAGTACCAAGAATGGGTTAAATGTAGAGAACAGTTTTTCCAAGGGCATGAATGAAAAGTACATTTTCTTTACTGTAAGTGTTCAGTGCATTTTTAAAGAATTGTCACTTATAGTGAATTTTAAATCATTCTGAGGCGATATATATTTTTAAGATAATTCTTAATGATTCCCAATTTCATTAAATATTCATAAATAAAACGGTCCATTTATTCATTGACTGATTTAATATTAATTGAATCCATAATTTTCTGGTCTGGCACATTTGTCAAGCACATACAACTTTCTGACAAGATAAAATTATTACTTCATATTAATTCTGCATACAGACTCACTTAGATAATGTATAAAACCATGCTTAGCTTTTGCAGGCCTTTTTTTGGGAGGCTATTTGTTGAAATCTTGCTATACTTGTAGTGACCTGTAGTGGGCTACACAATAGCTTTTCCCAGCTCTCAGTATAGGACAGAGGCCTAATAGAAAGCCTCTAAAATATATCAGTGTCAACTTCTTACTTCACCATATTATATGAAATGCAAAATGTTATATATATATATATATA
>BRDA01013959.1:35608-78794 GCA_036984385.1 Crenuchus spilurus
TCACTATATATATATATATATATCATATGAGCTCCTCTCTTCTCCCTATCAAAAGGTAACCCCACACCAACACACCAGCTGCACCACGTCCCATTGCTCTGCCCACCCCCTTTCCTCTCCATCACTCAAAGACTTTGGGGTCTCCAAGGACAAATCAGAATCCTGCTCCTCCTCCTCCTCATGAGGCTGAGACAAAGGTTACCATGGCAACTGTACACAGCTGTTCAGCCGTCTGGCTCCCCTCTCCTCCACCGTCTGCTCATATGGGAGTAGTCATTTGGTGGACCTCCATGTTGTACCACTGAAGTCAGTGAGGCAACTCACATTTAGGGCCTGATTTGAGAAGGTACAAAAAGATGCCCTCCACCAGTCCCTAAACCACTTTCTCTTATCTCTTCTAACCCTCTATTGCATGTATTATGATTTAAAATGTTTGTTCATCCTTATTTAACATAGTCAACTATAACCTGTTCAAAGCTGGTTCTGGATAATATTTTAAAGTAAATATAGTGGAACCTCAGTTTTGGTTAATTAATCCACTTGAAAGTACTTTATGATAACCAAAACGAACATTAACTGAAGCCATTTTTACCAAAACAAATAATTAAAATCAAATTAATCTGTTCCAGACACTCCAAAAAATTAACTAAATATTTCTCTTTCTGTGCTTTTTCTCTTGCTTTCTCTCTCTGTGCTTTTGGACTGATTTGTTTTTAGGTTCTGTTGTAGAGTGTAGTCCAGCCAGCAGTCTTTGTTTTGTACATTCTCTGGGGTTCTAGGCCACTGTTTGTTTTAGCTCCCATTTTCAGGCGGTAGCGCTGCGCACCGTCACTTTAGTGTGATGTGTTTTAGTTTGTTTTGAGCATTTTTATTTGAGTGCTTCTTGTGCCTTTTGTTTTTTTGCGAAACTCTTTATCTTCTTGTCTGCTCTGCGCTTGGTTCCACTCAAAGGTCTGGGAGAAACAAAGCCAGAGTGAACAATGAACGCGTGGGTGCGTGACAAATGCGTGGGTGGATGCTTTGTTTGCTGAAATTATCAGCAAGTCACATGGGCACGTCAATGAAAACCAGACGGATGAATGATAACTGGAACAAAATTTTCCCCAAAAAAATCAATGATAACTGAATTGTATGATAACCAGGGCAAGTAATAACCGAGGTTCCACTGTACTTGAAAATATGTTTCTTTAAAGCAACAATGTGCAACTGTAGTGATAACAAGAATGGTGCTACTTTTATGAAAATCATATTTATTGTATTATACTGTGTAGGGATGCACCAATTCCAATTTTTCATGTCTGATACCATTACTGATACAGAAACATATCAGTCGATACTGTTACTGATACCACTGTTGAATTAATAAACTGTCCACCTCATCATATAGGATCCCTAGTTAGTGTAGGATAGAATCCAGAATTCGATGACAGCTTCGATGCCGTCAAATATAAAAGTCAGTATAGATGCTTAGGCACACAATACTCAACATACATTAAATGACATTAAAGTAATGACAATAAATATATAAGTATGCCTTTAGTGAGTTCAAGATAAGAACTCTTGGAAAAGATGGGTCTTCAGTTGTCATTTGAAGACAGCAAGTGACACTACCATTCAAACAGGCAGGGGAAGTACGTTCCACTATGTAGGTGTGAGGACAGAGAAATGTCTGGATCTTTGTCTTCCATGCTTCATGAAGGACGGAGGGTCAAGCCGAGCTGTGCTCGAAGCTCAATTTTTTTTTTTGCAGAGGCACATTACCTAAAACCAACACTATGTGGCAAAATCACATTTTAAATACATATTGCTATTAAATTCACACAGCAGGAAAAAGCTAAATATACTAGTAATATTGATGCAAATATTGATGATTTACTTGTATGCCTCATTGACAGATGATCAAATAATGACAATACTGCTGTTGCTTTGAAGCAATGTTCATATTTTATCCATTTAAAAAAATATAAACTTGGTTAAAAAAAGTAAATTAACATTATGAGAATTCACATAAGATATGTCTTCTATATTGTAACTCCATCCATATTTGAGATTCACAAACTTTACGTATACTCTTAGTGTCAAAATAATTTACTTACTGCAGAAGCACTTTTGGTTCCCTAAAAAAAACTTTCAGTGGGTGGTTCTTTAAAAAATGTTTTTGAAATTGAGACTGCAAGAAGGTGAGGAACCAGGCTATGTACAGGCCAAGAGCAATACCAGAAACTAGCTCAGACTATTTATACAAAGTTATTGTAGATTCCTCTAAAGTTTGATATTTATATTCTGTGTAGATCACTGCTGTTAAGGCACATTTTTGGAATTAGTTTAGCAACCACTGTGTCCATCCAGCCAACAGCTCAGAACAAGCCTGTTTGTGTAAGTGATAAATACAGAACATTCTCCTGTAAGTCAGTTCATTTTAGCCATTGCAACCCTTTCTGCTAAATCACAAAGCCTGCATTGTCGGAGTCTGATCACTTTTTTAAAAGTCTAGAGAAAAGAGGTGAAAGTCTCTATAGTGTGATGTAGAGTGTTAAGCAGGAGCAGCACTCTGATGCTTGCTGTATGGTTCTTGTCCCCAGTTCTCCACGAATGCCAAAGTAATATAATCTTCTTCCAGCATGCTGAGAGCTCAGTGGATGAAAGCACAGCAGATAGCAGCAAGGGAGTTTTACGTTGGAGATGTATTAGTCACATATTACTTACCAGTATTTATATTATATATATTATATTATATATATTAATGCTACCATCGCTCTATTCACAGATGTCATGTCTAATAGGTGGATTGATTGATCTGTTTATATTATTTTTAGAATCACCCATCATTGAAAATAGATAATATTGACTGAAATTCTCATTGAATTATGGATGCTGATGTTCTTTAGTTGTTAATCATGTATGTAATCAGGTACAAAAAAACAGGTTCAACAAAAACTCTCATATCTGATACAGTTTCTCATCCTTTAATACTGGGTTTAATTTTAGTAGGTTACATCATTTCCATGCCTGACAGTTTCCTCTGTTGTTATAATTCACGCTCCGCCCACCGGGTGACGTCACGGTCTGACCTTGTGGTGCTGTTGCTGCAGCGCCTGCGTGCATCTGTCTCTTTCTCCATCACTCTATTCAGCAATTCAGGACAGGATGGGATGCTGAAACGGTAAGGCCTCTCTCCTAATGCTAGGACTTTACGGATCAAGACGATGACTGTCTTTTTGTCTGTAGGCCTGTTGATCAGACAAAGAAAGCATTGAATTGACAATCTCAGCCATTTAGATCCCATTGTGAATAGTATGGCTCACTTTGCATGGGCCTAGATATTTATAATGACACAAAGATTTAATTTAGAGGCTATAGTCCAGCCTACACCAGCGCTTGAGCGTTAGATATAACATTTGTATTTATTACATTTAAGTATTGAACAGAATGCATGCAGTCTGGTCCAAGTGGGCCAAAAGACTAGCCTTTACTTATAGATAAAGTGTTTAGGGAGAGGCCGCTTCTTTGATTATCACAAACACATCGGGTCGTCATCTTTCTCAACGATTTATAGATGAAAATAACTGATTTATAAATTGTAAAAATGTGTTTCAGTACTGTGAAAGTCATTCTTATAGAGTCCATAGGCTTTGTATCTCTGTAGGAAGGACGAACCTGAATTATTCGCATTATCCAGTTCCACCTTAAATGGTGCAGCAATTCTATTGAGGCGCCTGGTAGACATCCTTCCCTTCGCTACGCTCCTGAGGCATTATTTAAGGTGGATTTAAGGAATTAAAATAATTTGCTTATAATCATTACCAGAAAAGTATCATGGCACTACGTAGATTGTGATGTTAAAAAAATGACTTGGCTCTTGGTACATGTTTACAGAATGATGTTGTGTGGACATTATTATGATGTTAGTACTTTTTGTAAAGAGAATAAGCTTCGTCTGACTTAGCTCTGAGTAGACATCAAATAATATTCCTATTTATTGCATGTAGAAGTGACTCTTTTTGTGTAAAATGTTATATTTTCCTTTTAGGCAGTGGAGGGAATGAATGAATGATGGATGACACCTGAGTGTTTTAAAACGACACGATGAGTTCGGCCACAGGGGGCGCTGGTGAGTGCCTTCGCCAGACAGACAATAGTGGTGTGAAGCAGCAGCAGAGAGCATCCTCCCCAGCCAGAGGGAAGGATGTCACACCCAAAACACTCTCCAAAGGTAAGGCTGTTTCATCAAAGCCCAGTGGCAGAAACAGCCGTAGCAGTTCTCCAGCCAACACTGCCAAAGACAAGCAGCCTGGCAAAAGCTCTGCTGATAGTCCCACCCTGAGAAGGGCAGAGAAGGCCAAGAAGATGGAGGAGCGCACCAGCTCCGCTGAAGACTCAGGTGGCACAGATGACTCCCCTTTAAAGGGTGACACTACCCGTGTAGTGTCTGATCAGCCGAGCTCTTCCAAATCCTCTCAGGGCAAAGGCAAGAGTCAGAGCAGCAAACAAGCAGCTAAACACCCTGTGGGATGTGGACCTGGCTTCTGGAGAGAAGGATGTCTCCAGACTGAGCTGATCCAGTTTCACATGAACAAGAGCCTGAAGAAAGACGGAGGCGCACAGTCCAAGACGGCAAACTCTCCACCTAAAGAGACGATGGAGCTGTTGGCTGAGGCAGCAGACAGGCCTCCTGAGGCACTGACTCTACCAGACCAAAAATTGCAGTTAGAAATTGAAAGGCTGGGTGATGAAAATGATGACCTTAAGGTAAGCCCGGAGGGCTACAACTAGAATATGTAATTCACCTGAAAATGAATTGTCACCCATTGATGTCATGTAACTTCCTTTATTGATAGCATGAAATAGAGGAAATGCGAGCTGAGATGGATGAGATGAGAGACACTTTCTATGAGGAGGATGCCTGTCAGCTTCAAGACCTGCGGCGTGAGTTGGAGAGAGCCAACAAGAACTGCAGGATTCTCCAGTATCGTCTGCGAAAGGCAGAACGGAAGCGTTTACGATATGCAGAAACAGGAGAGATTGACGGAGAGCTGCTGCGTAGTCTGGAGCAAGATTTAAAGGTGTAGTGAAGATTATGATGGGCTTAGGTGTCAGAGGTATTCTCATCTGGACGCTGTGCCTTTCATATTTTAAATCAAGTTTAATCCGCCTGTTTATTTTTAGTCTAAAATGTATAAAAAGGAGTAACAAAAATTTAGAGGAAAACAAAACTAGAAGGTCCGTCAGCCTGAATGTTGTAAAACTTAATCTTTCTAACCAGTTAAGAAAAAATAAATGTAATAGCACATTGCAAGACATTTCACTTAGAAATCTACGAGTATCCTCTGGGGCATGTAGTGTGTGGATAATCCACCAGGGGGCAAAAGACATGTATCGGATTTCATATATTAGGTTTTTCTTGTTTATTTAATTTATTAAAATAGTTCATGTTATTTATGAAATAATAATAAATGTAAGCTAATTTATAATTACATTTTCACAGTAATTACTATCACACAACTATGATAAACTTGGCTTTAGAAGATTAATGTAACTAGTAATCCAATTTGTTGTCAAGCATAACTGCTAATAAAAGATGGATAGAAAGTTGAGCGCTATGATTTGAATACATCAATCAGGCAAGGTCTTTAAACAGATCTGAGGTTGCTGTAATTCTTCAAATGGAAAAAGAATTTCAGGAAATTTCAGTCTTTCTTATCCTCTTGTTTTGATCATCCACATAAATACTTTGAACTGAATGTGTTACTGTATATGTCTATTAAAACAATAAGCAATAACTCTTTTTTTGTTATTTTCAGGTGGCAAAAGATGTGTCTGTGAGATTGCATAATGAGCTAGAAAATGTGGAGGAGAAAAGGACAAAAACAGACGAGGAGAATGAAAGATTACGGCAGCAGCTGATTGAGGTGGAGGTGACTAAACAGGCTTTACAGAATGAGCTGGAGAAAGCTAAAGAGGTGAGGGCACTGGCAGACTAAAGTGACAGTTAAAAGCATTTCCACTTTACTCAAAGGGAATAAAAGGCCAGGCACTTCAAAAGAACCACAGGCTTTTTATTTCTATAAAACAGACTGTAATTTTGAAATGGTTTTAAAGTATATAAACTACATCTGCTCATTGTACTGTACAGTCATTGCATTTCTAATTCTGTTGCATTAGGCATCTCTAAAACGAAGAGGAGGTAAAGATGCACAGAAATCAGAAAAGAAGACTCTGCAGACTCCAACAGAGGTATAAACACTGGTGTGGTTATAACTGTGCTTAAAGTGGTCAGAGTGTTCTCAGTATATGAACTCATTATTTTACAAATGTGTCTGCAGGAGGAAAATGAAGATCTCAAATGCCAATTGGCTCTCATTAAGGAAGAGGCCATACTGATGAGAAAGAAAATGGCCAAAATAGACAAAGAGAAAGATCGTCTGGAACAGGAGCTTCAGAAATACCGCTCTTTCTACGGTGATGTGGACAGTCCTCTCCCAAAGGGTGAAGCGGGCGGCCCCCCAACCACGCGGGAGTCTGAGCTGAAGCTGCGTCTACGGCTGGTGGAGGAGGAGGCAAATATCCTGGGTCGTAAGATCGTGGAGCTGGAGGTGGAGAACCGGGGGCTTAAGGCTGAGTTGGATGACATGCGCGGAGATGATCTGGCAGGGGGCACGGCAGACCCCTCATCCCGAGAGCAGGGTGAGGCTCTGTCAGAGTTAAGGCAGCAGCTGCAACTGGTTGAGGATGAGGCTGAGCTGTTGCGACGCAACTTGGCTGACATGGAAGAGCAGAACAAGAGAGTGACAGGCGAACTGAACAAGCTGAAGTACAAAGCTGGGACACATGAGGGTCTTCGACACAGTGGAGGGGCAGGAGCAGATGGGGCCAAGGCCGAAGCCTTGCAGGAGGAGCTGAAGGCTGCCAGACTGCAAATAAATGAGCTAAGTGGAAAGGTGATGCAGCTACAGTATGAGAACCGCGTGTTGCTCTCGAACATGCAACGATATGACCTGGCATCACACCTCGGAATTCGACCTAGCCCTCGGTAAGACTGCGTAATATATTGTTTGAAATAGGGATGCACTGATATGGAATTCTGTGCCCATATCTGCAGTTTTTCCTGTTCATATCTGAAACTGAAGCTGATATGTAAACATATCCTGGGGTTAGCATTACAGAGAAATAACTGCCAAAAAGTGAATGAAGTGCTTTGTTGTAACACATATAATAAATAATGGTTTGAAATATTGATCTAATCTAAATATCCAATGTCTGTATTTTTTTCAATGCTCTTACAATGGACAAAAATATTGCGACAATTGTTTATTCTGTGTTTCTTCATCATGTGTATTAAAAAAGAGTTTATCCTGCTTTTCTTGGAGTAACTGTCTGTAGTGTCCAGGGAAGTCTTTCTGCTAAATTTTGGAGCATTGCTGTGAGGATTTGATTGCATTCAGTGACCTAACCATTAGTGAGGTCAGGATGTTGGATGATCACCACCCACCTCATCAGCAACTAAGTCCAGAAGTGTTGGATGGAGCACCATCATTCCAGAAAACACAATTCAACTTCTCCACAGCTCAGTGCTGGGGGCTTTATACCCCTCTAACTCACACCTGGCATTAGACATGGTGCCAATAGGTTCATGTTTATCTGCTCCTATTCTATTGGCAGTACTTCTCCACATGGACTAAACGAGCTGTGTGTACATTTGCACGTGTCAGCAGCTGAAGGCATTCATTAGATGCGGTGCCCCCAAAATGACCATAAACCATGAATTATTGTGAAAGCAACCTTTTCAGTACTTCTATCAAAAATATGCACGTGTGCACAAAATTATTTCTACGGAGCCCCTAAAGGGACATGGTGTTTTTTTTTTTTTTTAGATTATAGGGATCCAATTTTTAATTTTTTGTTTACTGTCTGGTACAATCAGGTGAGCACCAGATACTATTAGGTGAGCACCTGAAACTATCTGGTGCTCACCTATTAGTATCGGGTGCTCACCTGATACTATTGGGTGCTCACCTGATACTATTGGGTGCTCATCTGATAGTACCAGATAGTAAACCAAAAAAAAAAATAAAAAAAACACACACATCCCTATAATCTGAAAAAAAAAAATACATCAAGTCCCTTCAGGGGTTCCGTATATTTCTGTATGTTATGTAATTAATGAAGAAATGTCCAAAAACATAAAATAATTTTGGTCAAAATAATGCAGGTTATTATTTTTAAATAATGCAGTGTTAAATTAATAGTGCAAGGCATCCTATTGTTTGCAAAATTTAGTAGTGTCATTGCACTATGGTATTTTGTTTATATCATGCAGCCCCAGCCCTCGTGACAGTGATGCTGAGAGTGATGGAGGCCGCAGAGAAAGCGACGATGACTCCTCACGCCTTCCGCCACACCGCAAACGGGAAGGCCCAATAGGCGGAGAGAGCGACTCAGAGGAAGTCCGCAATATCCGATGCCTCACTCCCACTCGCTCCCTCTACTCCCCTGAGGGCCGTTTTTTATCCCGAAGCCTCAAGGACCGGCAGCAGATGATTGATATTCGGATGGAAGCAGAGCGTTTATGCAGGACCATCGACAGACTGATTGCTGATACCAGCACCATCATCGCTGAAGCACGGGTCTATGTGACGAATGGCGAGCTGTTTGGCCGGATGGACGAGGAGGATGAAGGCAGCCGAATACGTGAGCATGAGCTTCTCTACCGCATTAATGCCCAGATGAAAGCTTTTAGAAAGGAACTCCAAAGTTTTATCGACCGTTTGGATGTTCCCAAACCAGAAGATCGAGAAAGCGAAGAGCCCCTCTCTGTAAGTCTGAATATATGCAAGACTAATTGTTTTGTATGTTTAATAATGTCTTTTTAATTCAGAAAGCTAAACTGTTATTTCATTACATATAAATTGGCATTTCAAGCCTTTTTGTTATAATTTATCAGTATGGTTTATAGCAATATGGCTTATATGAAAATTAGAAATCCAGAAGTTTGAGTGAATTACTATTCAAACAGTATCAACATTAAAATAAAAAATACTTGAAATGTGGTACCTTATGTGTAATGAATATAAAATGTAACAGTTTAACTTTTTGAATCAAATTATGAACATTTATGAAATTTTTTCACAATGTTTACATTTTTGTAGATGCACTAGAATTCTACTAAAATTATTTTCATAGTTTTTCTCAGCAATTTTTAACATTTAAATATAATATAGACCTGAATATACATGTTTAAAGGTTAATTGAGCATTGTTTATCAGTGCTGTTTAATCTCAAATAGATGATCAGTGCTGAATTAGTACAATGTCTCAATTTTCATTCAATTGTTTAATTGATCTTCCGTCACTTTTCATTTTAATTTCTTTTACAACCCTTCATCCAGATGTTTCAGCCTATCATTTTGCTCATCCTCATTCTTGTTTTATTCTCCTCCCTATCATATGCCACAATATTCAAACTGGTCTTTCTTTTCACCCTTTTCTTTGTTCTGTAAGTCCCCTTTTTTACAGCCACATTTTATTTTGTTTTGTTGTGTTTTCCTTTTTTGATTGATTTCGGACATGTCATTGAGGTTATACAAGGTACAGGAGGCTTTTCATCTGTTTACGCGATGGCAACAGTTATTCAACAAAACACAAGCTTTCAACCAACAGTGATATCACAGAATCATCTTTACAACAGCCTATTAACACGGTAAGTCATACAAATATGCATTTTGCATTACAATGTGATCCCAGCAGATAATTTTCTTTCTATTATTGAATATGGTGATGATATCGGACAGCACATTCACACTCAGATATTGGAAGCAATATTTATTAAGTAGGTTGAGAAAATTTTTGAAAATCTGCCCATAATTCAATATATATATATATATATATATATATATATATATATATATATATATATATATATATATTTACACATAAAAATGGAATATCATAAAAATTTTCATTTTTGTTTGCACTTTAATTCAAAAAGTAAACTTCTATATAATTTATTTGTTGTTACATATAAAATGACATGACAAGGCTTTTTTGTTTAAACCTGGATCAGTCTGGCTTATATAACTTGTGAGTTGGCTGGCCAGATGAAATTATGGTCAGCAATCAATTTGGTAGTCGTGTTGGCACTGTGGGCAGCTGCATGAAAAGGAAAAAGCATCTCCATAAGGCTTGTCAGCAGATGGAAGCATCAACTGCTCTAAAATCTGGTAGATGGCTGTTTTGACTTTGGACTTGATAAAACACAGTGTACCAACACCAGCAGATGACATGACACATCAAACCATCACAGACTGCAGCACCATCATTCCAAAGAACACAGCACCACGGCTCTTCCTGGCATTAGGCATTGTGCCAATAGGTTCATGTTTATCAGCTTCAGAGAGTTCTATTGTATTCTCCGCAGGGAATGGACAAGCTGAATGAGTGCATTTGCACATCTTTGTCAGCAATGCCTGCAACGTAAGGTACACTCTTAAAAAAGTTGGTTCTTCAAGGGTTCTTTAGCAAAGAAAATGGTTCTATATAAAACCAAATACACTCAAAGAACCCTCACTGGTTCTTTTCATGGAGAAAGGTTTCTTCAGATTGATGTTGGATGGAATTTGTTGTAGATGGTTCTACACAGAACCTTTTTGAAAATGGTCCTATATAACCCAAAGAAGGGTTGTTATGTCAAGCTTTTACTAATAGAGGAACCATTTTTTTTGGCTATATAGGACCACTTTCAACCATCTACAACAGAATCCTCATCAAGCTGAAGAACCCTTTGGCTTCTTTAAGTGTTCCTGGTTCTATATAGAACCATTTTCTTTACTAAGAGCTGAATGCATTTATTAGTGTGGGTGTCCACAAACATTTGGACAGAGCATATAAAGAAGGTTATAGTGAGGAAAGTCGTGCAAACTGGGTTCGTGGGGCGGGAGGCGAGCTCTGAACTCACGTCATGCGGGCTGTTATAAGCAGCTGGAAGAGAGATGCGCGCGGAAGCAGGCCAGCACACCCGCGTTCAGAGCGTAAACACGGACTGAAAATGTCTTTAGCAGCTTCTCTGTTCAACTTCTCTGCCTCTACACTCAGCACAGCTTAGGTAAGACCTGTTTTGCTCTTCTCTGAAGCTAGTAAAGATCATTAAAATCTTTGCAAGTTAGCAAAAGATGCAAAACAGTCACTGTAAGCTGTTTTAAAGCACTGTTTACCAGGGTTTGTTTGAGCCATTGTTGCTAATACAGATGCTGGCTGTACTTTGACCAGCCTGAGATAAATAAAGCCTCGTTCTGGAGCAGAGTGGGCTGTGTCAGATAGCTACAGAGTAAAAATAAACCCAAACTCTTGCGCCACAGAGGCTTGGGGAGTATTTTGAGCTGTGGGCTCTTGCCGAGTGGACAAGCTCGCTTTCTTCACGTTGGAGATAAATAATCCTGAGGAAAAAAAAATGTAAATAAACCGGCTGAGAGGCTCTTGGGAAGCTTGTGGGTGTGTTCAGCACCAGAGAAGTGACAGACGCTAAGGTGACATGGCAGAGGCGGTGCTGTAGCGGTAGCTCGCGGTCCTCATGGACCGCAGTGGAGCCGGCGTGGCTGAGCTGTGAGTGCCCGAGACATGTGGAACGCGTCCGGGCTGCCCGGCGCCGGCGCTGCCGGTGCTCAAGCGCACGCCTGGGAGTTTGTCCCCTGCTCCAAACCGGAGAGAGGCGGGAGCAGGAGACGAAGTCGCAGCCCAAGATCCTGTCCAGCCCCAGGGACTCACTTTTTCGAGTCTTCCCCCGGACCTACGGTCTGTCCTGAGCTGCAGAGCCAGCACGCTCGGCTGAAGAAGAGGCTGGAGGAGCTGAAGAAGCGCCACAGCCTGGAGAAAGATGAATGGATGAGGGAGAAGGAAGTTCTTTTGAGACAAGTGGCTGATATACAAGTAACTCACATCACAGCGTGTTTCCCAAAAACAGCCACAGAAACCACTTTTACCAGATTTCTGCACACTTACACTACTAATGCGTCTTAAAACGTGGAAAGTTCATTTGTTTGTCATAATATAACTTAAATACTCTGTTATATTCATCACACGTTAAAAAAAACATATTTTATTTTTGTATTGATTAGTATGGCTTATAAAATCAGAAATCCACAATCTCAAGTTACTAAAACATTCAAACAAAAACAAAAAAAGGCTGGAAATGCTGTATGTGTAATGAATATATAATACACAGTCATTTTAGAATATTATGACCACCTAACTAAGTGACAGCCTTGTTCATGAGGTTAACTGGTGCACTGTCTTGCTTCAGTGTCTCTGTATCACTCACTCTGGCATCAATGGCTTGTGGGTCACCACTGTTATGCTTTTGTAGGCACTCAATGTACGAGAAGTCCATTCTTGGTACACCTTCACTACAAAGTTATTGATTTTTGAGATGCTACCACTCCCTTTTGCAAGGTACCCTATTATCATGCCCTTTGACATCAGTCAAATCACATCCTTTGCCCATGATGATGGTTTTACACTCTGCTACAACTGACTGGTGTGCTCACTTATTTATACATGCAGCAAACTGTGTCACATGGCATCTGTGACCTCCCAGGCTGAGTTCATTCCAAACCAGGGGTTGTCATAATATGATGATATGAGTGTTTATGGCTTACGTTTTTGAATTAACTGATGAACACAAGTGAACTTTTCACGCTATTTAAATTTTTGGAGTTGTGCTAGTATATTACACATACTGTAAAATGACATTCTCCTACACTAATGGTGTACGACTTTGACTTGTTGTTTAGTATAATAGTAGGCAACTTTGGATGCAGACAAGTTGCATCAAATGTGCAAGATGAGGGGATCCAGAAATGTGCATAGTTCCTAATTTTAGGAACCTTTGGCATAGGGCGGATTGGGATTGGTGTTACGCGTATAACTGTATATATACATATAGAAGTTCTCTTCATCTGTGTTGCTTTCACAGGGTGGAGAGAACCGACGAATATTGCTGGATCTGAAGACGGTTTTGGAGGAGGTGCAGCTGGAGGTGAAAAGAGAAGAAGGCAAACGGAGCGAGCTGCAGCTGCAGTACACGAAGGACCGCTGCACCTGGGAGCTGGAGAGAGCAGAACTGAAATGCAGAATTGTACAGGTGGGCTACAAGCATGTTTTCAGGTTTGCACTCTGACAAATAACCAATGCACTGAATTTACTTGTATGTACACAGCATTTCTGCAAGGCAGAAAATATATCACAATTAAATTATGAACCATGTACAGTAAGTGCAACGTATTGTGTTATCAGTGCACTCAAGCTTTGTTCAGAGTTGACGTAAAAGCCCATGATGATAGAGAAGTTGCTCACAACACTGATTACAGGTTAAAATGTCTGCATGTATTGTAGGCTAATCAGGTAATATGAGACAGTTTAAGAAGCTTTCTCCGTTAGTCCGGTTCGATGCTCTTGTGTTCTAGTATATTCTGTGTAAAGAAATGGATATACTAGGTTATATAGTTAGCTAGGTTAAATTCATTACAAAAGAAACGTGTAGAGGAATATTACTGAGGGGCAGCCATGGGCTCGCAGTTAGGGAACCAGCCTTAATTCCAGAAAGTCAATGGTTTGATCTCCTCAACTGTGCCCTTGTCCAAGTCCAACCAAGTCACCTAACCCTAAACTGCTCCCTGGGCATGTGTAGGGCTACTCACAGCTACAGGTAAGTGTGCTCACTGCACCACATCAGCCCCCTCGTGTGTGTGTGTGTGTGTGTTGTGTGTGTTTCACTGCATGGATAGGTTAAGTCTGGAGGTCAAATTCCTCTGTGCACTTGAATAAAAGGAAGGATTGTGACAAGCCTCGTATGACGTGAATCAACCATACAGCAGTATAAGTGTGTTGAATCAAAAGCAGCACAGATATTTGTCCTAAATTTATCCCAGACCATAATAACCAGTATGTTCAGAGTCAGTATCAGAGCCACTGATATTTGTTTCGATTTATTAACTGGAACATACCCACTTGGTTATAATAAGCAACCCCTAATTTCTTAGTGCAAGAGTGTACTTTAGATTATTTTTGCATAAGCTTGATATTTCAGAGCTGCCCTTTCTCTGCCTGTTTAAAACTCTGGAACTTATTAATTGGTTGTGCTCTCGTAGAGCTCCTGTATGTGACATCCTTATAAAGACACAGTCCAGACTGTCTAGGATGTTTATTCTCCTCAACGAAAGCAGTTTTAATCCCCTCTGTTAGTTTATACATTAAGCTAGAGTCACCGTTACGTCGCTAGAAGGCTCTCCTAATACAGTAGTGCAGTGTAGAAGCAGGATAGAAGAGATGGAGAAGAGTGGTGCTGTGGAATGCTGTAGGGGTGCATGTACCTCACTCAGGAAGTGCTGTGATATTAGATACAGATTTGTCTGGGTAGCACATATTGGGCTCGGACTTCGACTTCAGACAGTTCTCCAAAGTTGTGGCCAAGATGCTAGATTTATCTTTTGTGCATAATGTTTAATCAAGACAAATGGTCTGCAGTGATGCTGCCTTGAGTCAGTTCACTCACAACACCAGTGCTGCACTTGTTTCTCTCAAAGAACTGTGGACGAGATCTGTTTTTAGTTGCGCAAACTAAGCCAAAGTATTGGTTGGCACGAAGAATCAAATCCAGGGAGGAGTCAAATGAGTCTGCAAAAGCTGTTTTCTCTTCAATCCACATCCTACCACAGCTTATACTGCAGTCCCAGAGGACGTCCCGGGTTTACCACCAGGCATTCATGACCGGGTATTTGCCAGCATATTTGCCAGCATATTTTTGATTTTTAAAGCAGAAGTGGTGTACTCTCTGTGTCCCTGTGGCCCCACCCATAGGAATGCTAGATGCTCAAGCATTGGTCTTACTGTCTATTTATAGAAGACAGCCTCTGTGACACTCTTACCCAGAGACAGAACTACAGTCACACAGCCACACCAATGATCATATTTTAAATTGAGCTTTATAGCAATGTAGCAGACCGTTTCCCTCAAGCCTGATCACATGCCACAAAATAAATAGTGCAGTGTTTCACATGCCCTTGGTTTGTACCCCTCCGCCTAGAAAACTGCATGTGGATAATGACCATGTCCTAACCTTTTTTGTGGTGCCATGGTTCATTGTTTATACAAGCTGTATTTGAATCTGGTTTTGTTGCTATGAAGAGATGTCCTATTTCTGTCAGTTGTTTGTGCTTTGGGACAGATGGTGGATCACTCAACATGTGTTTACCTGGCAATTGAAACAGAAAAACAGGAACTTTTGACTTATTTTGATTATTACTAAATATTATTAATAAGCTCAGTTATATTTTGGAATATTTTCAGCACTGCAGTGACACTGATGTGGTGGTGGTGTGTTAGAGTGTGTGTAGAGTGTGTTGCATTTGTGCGACTAAATGCACTAGCAAAAACTATCCAGCCAACAGCGTCCTGTGAGCACCAATAAAGGACTAGAGGACCAAAACAAACTGTGCAGCAACAGATGAGCTGTTGTCTCTGACTTTACATCTACAAGGTGGACCAACAAGGTAGGTGTGTCTAATAGTGTGGACAGTGAGCTAATATAGTGTTTAAGATCTCCAGCAGCTCTACTGTGTCTGATCCACTCATACCAGCTAACACTAACCACTCACACTAACACCACGTCAGTGTCACTACAGTGCTGAGTGTGGTACACCACTCAAATAATTTCTGCTCTGTGGTCGTCCTGTAGTCCTGACCAATGAAGAACAGGGTCTGTTATTGAGGAACTTTATATTCTGTCATTATAAAATTCTACAAAGTGCATCTATACGGTCAGAGGAGCTGATAAAATGGACAGTGAGAGTACATTCAAGGAGGTGGTCATGATATTCTGTTGTGATTATGTACATCACACTGTAAATTAAGAAATATGCCTAAATAAATACCCAATATATTACTAAAACTATCAAATAAAATTTTACTTCAGTGCAAGTTCTGAGTCAATTTTTGCTCTGCTGTTCAGTAAAGCCATCAACAGCTTTTCAAGACTTGAGTATCACTTACAGTAGTCATGGGTGTCAGAATTTGGCTTCAGTGTTGGGAGCTATGTGGGATTCTTGAAAGGAATGCAGGGTTTCCATTTTAAGAGCAGCTCAATGGGATATGTAAACCAAGTCAAAAGACCAGTCTGTTTAAACACCTGGCATTGCCACAGACTCACTATCATGATTTATAGTACCACTAGAGGTATGCCCATAAATCACTAAGCTATTGTTCACTTCTGAATGAACACAAATGTCTCAAGTGCCAAGCCAGTCTGTTTCCTTCTGCCATTAACCCTTTAAAAACTGATGCAAAATATGACTATCAGCCGTTTTAGCCAGTTTTCTTCTTTTAATAATGTGATTTTTCTTTGCACTTACTTGATGTATTTATCTAAAAAAAAAACAAAAAAAAAAGCCAAAAATGTCATTTTTTATATTTTGTTTTTGTCACAATTAGTTCAAGCAGAAATCTGAATAGGAAGCTTCGTGCATACTGTATACAGTGAAAACAGAAAGAACAATGCTGTTTCTCGATGACAAACACACGTTTATCTCATTTAGAGTTATGGAGGGGGGCAACTTCAAAGCCTCTTCAATGCATCACCGGCAAAACACTTGATTGATAAACAAACATCACATTTTATTAAAAGCATCACTGCTTCTGTTTTAAAAACACACATCTCCTCTTTCTGAAATGGTTTGCCTCTAATGCCCAGTACAAGTAATGGTACTTTGCGTCAGTGTTTATTATAGGGTCAACAAGGACACAATGCCCTTATGACCTCCCCATGGCACAGGGAATCTTTCAGCTCCTACTCACTAGTATGTGTGAATAGGCTCCAGCTAAATATCCCATTTGTGTGAGGACATATAGTCCCTTATATCCTCTGAATGTGCCAGCCCTCCAGAATTTTCCTGTCATCCTAATCCCCTTTGCTTCCACTTCCTTTAAATAACAGCTAACTTTTTACTCAAAATATCCCCCACACACCCTTGTTTCCCTGTGGTACTCATCAAATACTTGACCCTTTTCCTCTGCAGTTGGAGGCCAGAGAACATAGCTCAGGGGTGGGAACGGCGAAGAATAGCGAGACTGGAGATACACTGAGGAGAGAGACCGAGGAGCAGAGGAGGCTGCTGGCAGACACCCATAATACAGCAATGGACCTGCGCTGCCGGCTGGAGCACAGCGAGAGGAGCTGGATGAGGGAGAAATCTGAGCTCCTGGAGCGTTTTGACTTGGAGAGGAAGGAGTGGGAGAGCCAGCTAAGGGACATGCAGTGTAAAATTGAGGAGGTGAGTCTGCAGATGGACGCCAAGCCCAGGATACTGTCTACCACACCCAGTCATTTAAACAAACAAACTGCTGCCTGTTCATGATTTGGAATTTATTCAGATATTCCTGATGAGATTTCAACATCGAGCTGAATTTAGGAATGCCTACAGTGGGGGTGGTGTAGTCACACATTGTGCACGAATACTCCAATACAAGTAAGATATCATCAAATGAGTTTTGAGCTCCAGGGTAGCTAGTGTTAATCATAAGCTTCAGTAAGAACTGCTGCTGAAAGTCAGAGGGAGGCATAATATTCCACTGTATGGTTAGTCATATTTCACCTAAATACATAAAATATAAGAAGCTTTGGTTGCATTTCCAGTGGGCTGATTCTGTAATTATGGATGGATGGATGCATGGCTGGATGGATGGATGGAACTTTATTGATCTCAAAGGAAACTGCAGCGTTACAGTAGCAAGACATATACTTACACATATTATGTGGAGATAACAGATATAAGTTAAAATAAAAAAGAATAAGAATAATAAATAAATAAATAAATATATATTTTAATAAAAAATAAAAAATAAAGAGAATAAGAATAAAGATATATCCAGAGTTGGGGTTAATGTGGTAGAAAGTAAACCAAGAAAGTCATGTGATAACATTTTCCTGTAACCTAACAAGTTTAGAATCTAGTTAGCATCTTATTCATGTTTTTGAATATCCCATTCCACCTTAAATGGCAGGCTCCTGAACGTAATTGCTGCATCATTTAAGGTGGAATGGTAAGCTTTAGCTTTGCATTTTAATTCAAGAACAGCTGTTAACAATTTGTGTTTGATTCAAAGAGATTTTGAGCTGTAAGTGTTTTAGCCGTTTACAGGCCATCTGGGTGTTCAGCATTAGATCTGATTGTATGTTGTTCAGAGCAGAGGATTGAATTGTATTTTAATAATAAACAGAGACTGAGATATTTAAACTTTGTTACAGAGCATCAGTGAGTATGACTATAACAAATAGTGTCAACATGTGTGAGGTAGTTTACACAGTGTGTGAGCAGTGTTCACATGTGTGAGGTAGTTTACAATACATGTGAGCAGTATTTACATGTGTGATGTAGTATGAATAGTATTTACATGTCTAAGGTAGTTTACAGCACTTGTGAGCAATATTTACATATATGATGTAGTTTACACAGTGTGTGAGCAGAGTTTACATGTGCAAGGTAGTTTACAATGTGTGTGAGTAGGGTGTGATGTAGTTGATGTATGATGTAGTTTACAACACTTGTGAGCAGTATTTACATGTGTGAGGTAGTTTACAACACTTGTGAGCAGTATTTACATGTGAGGTAGTTTACAACACTTGTGAGCAGTATTTACATGTGTGAGGTAGTTTACAACACTTCTGAGCAGTATTACATGTGTGAGGTAGTTTACAACACTTGTGAGCAGTATTTACATGTGTGAGGTAGTTTACAATACTTGTGAGCAGTATTACATGTGTGAGGTAGTTTACAATACTTGTGAGCAGTATTTACATGTGTGAGGTAGTTTACAACACTTGTGAGCACTATTTACATGTGTGAGGTAGTTTACAACACTTGTGAGCACTATTTACATGTGTGAGGTAGTTTACAACACTTGTGAGCAGTATTTACATGTGTGATGTAGTTTACAACACTTGTGAGCAGTATTTACATGTGTGATGTAGTTTACATTTACATTTGAGGCATTTAGCAGACGCTTTTATCCAAAGCGACTTACAATTGGGAGTTAGGTGCCTTGCTTAAGGGCACTTCAGTCGTGACCTGCCTGGGGATCAAACCGGCAGCCTTTAGGTCACCAGACCAGATCCTTAACCACTAGGCTGTCCCCACATATATGTATTTACATATATTATGCAGTTTACAAAGTGTATGAGCAGTATTTACATGTGTGAGGTAGTTTTCAATGTGTGTGAGCAGTATTTACATGTGTGATGTATTTTACAATGTGTTTGAGTAGTATTTACATGTGTGATGTAGTTTTCAATGTGTTTGAGTAGTATTTACATGTGATGTATTTTACAATGTGTTTGAGTAGTATTTACATGTGTGATGTATTTTACAATGTGTTTGAGTAGTATTTACATGTGATGTAGTTTACAATGTGTGAGCAGTGTTTACATGTGTGATGTAGTTTACAATGTGTTTGAGTAGTATTTACATGTGTGATGTAGTTTTCAATGTGTTTGAGCAGTATTTACATGTGTGAGGTAGTTTTCAATGTGTTTGAGCAGTATTTACATGTGTGATGTATTTTACAATGTGTTTGAGTAGTATTTACATGTGTGATGTAGTTTTCAATGTGTTTGAGCAGTATTTACATGTGTGAGGTAGTTTTCAATGTGTTTGAGCAGTATTTACATGTGTGATGTATTTTACAATGTGTTTGAGTAGTATTTACATGTGATGTAGTTTACAATGTGTTTGAGTAGTATTTACATGTGTGAGGTAGTTTTCAATGTGTTTGAGTAGTATTTACATGTGATGTAGTTTACAATGTGTTTGAGTAGTATTTACATGTGTGAGGTAGTTTTCAATGTGTTTGAGTAGTATTTACATGTGTGAGGTAGTTTTCAATGTGTTTGAGCAGTATTTACATGTGTGATGTATTTTACAATGTGTTTGAGTAGTATTTACATGTGATGTAGTTTACAATGTGTTTGAGTAGTATTTACATGTGTGATGTAGTTTTCAATGTGTTTGAGCAGTATTTACATGTGTGCTTCCATTGGATTTTTCATTGCTTATGATAAGAATAGGCCTATTATAACTGATCTAAGACATGTTCTGCTGCAGTCTGTTGTTGGGTGGTAAAAAAGAATGAGATGGAATTACTGAACCCCAGGGGAGATCTGGCAGAATGGATTTAAATCTGACACTCTTTGGAAAAGAGATTAGCGTTTTTAATGACATAAAAGAACTGGACTGGGAGCAAAACTGGTGGAACAATATGCTTTGAAAAAAGCATGTGAGCTGTTGGCCTCCAGAATATAAACTCAAAGCCAATAAAAGAACAAATGAAAAGTGAAAAAAAAACAGTAATTCAATATTTTAAGCACATGCACAAGGAGATGTTGCATTGTGTGCATGCAAGTGGTAGTCTTGATAATTCCTAAGTATTGCTAAACCTCTGTGAATTTCTTGAATGTGTCTTTGTCCGTTTCAGCTGCATAATGAAGTGAAGGCCCACCGAGAGAGGGGTGCTGTTGGACCAAATGCTGATACACAAAGGAGTGCCGTAAGACTCAGCACACGTTCTGCCAGCACTGTGTCCAGCTCTTTGACTGACCCCTCAGAGGCCCATTGCAGTAGCTACTCAGAGCCTTTCACACACCACAGCCATAGCAGCACTGACTCCAGTCATAACTGTAGTGAACCCATTGACCAGCGCTGCAGTTTTCAGAGCGAGCAATCAAAGCATCGAACCTCCGGGAAGTATGAGCAGGAGAAGCTTGAGGCCATTAATACTGCAGAGCTGGAGGACATTCTGAATGGGTGTTTGGGTAAAGGACTTGGGAACAAGCCCACATCTACTGGACAAGAAGATCTCTTCAACTCTTTCAGAGGGGTGCAGAGCCTGGACATTGACTGTGCAAGTGATAAAAAGAAGAACACAATGGCTCTCAATGCTGTAAGCTTTGTAGTCTTACAATACTTACTAATATCAATAGAATTATTGTATTTCCTGTATCTTGTTGTTATGTCATCTAACCTACTGATTTACTCAATTTGTCCTAGGCTCTTAAGGAAATAGCAAGGGTAAGTGAGGAACTGTGCAGCTACCAGGATGAGATCAGAAGGAGGTCAGATGTCAAGAGGTAACTCCTCATAATCACCAGTAGTTTTGTGAACTGTGAAAGTGTGAATCTGCTTTATGTGGCTTTCTTCATTCATTTTATCCCCCCCCCAGAAGCCGCACCGAGTCAGTGTTCTTCCCAGAAGACGATGAGATGGCTGAGAAAGATGAGATAGGAACAGATCAGACAGACTTCAACTTGAATGAGTGGTGCAAAGACCTTCAAGCCCTGGAAAAACAGAAATGGATCAATTGGGAGGATATCAAAAAGGAGTCGAGCTGCGCTGAAAGGGACACCAAGTTGCCTGTGAAGAGAAGACAAGCCCCTCCCATCCCTGTGCGGAGCACATCATGGTATCTGAACAGCCCTGCAAAAGAAATGGAGCCAAGCGCACCAGAACCACTCATGGACAGAAGATGTCGAAGCCCTTGCATTCACAGAAAGTGCAACAGCCCTTCCATTGTTAGGAAATTTGAGGCAATGTTACAAGAAAATGAGGGAAAGATTCTGACAGACTCTGGGATCATGTCCTGCTCAGTGCCTCTTGATTCCAAGTGCAATATCAGCTGCTGCCAGAGCCGATGGTCCTGTGACGGAAGCAGGTTTGGCAGCAGCAAGTCATCCACATATGTGCCTGTCCAAAAATGCCTCTCAGATGTTAACATAATGGCCACAAGGGCAGAGTCTAGTCGAAACAACACAGATACAGATAATAAACAGAATCTAAAGGTGGAGCATCATCTCATGGACTCACCACACAAGGGCATGGCTTCAGAATCTACGCAGTCTCTAGACATAACCTTGCCTTGTATCAATACCAAAGCCTCTCGGCGAAATGAGACCTTAGAACGGAAGACAGCCGAGTTCAACCGTATGCTTTTCCAGGCAGGCATGGGTCTTCAGTGCAATGTAGACCCTTTGAGCTCCACAGATGTGCACTGTACATTTGACAGTACCACTGCCATTCCATCATCGTATCTTGAGAACAGTCCAGCTGTTGTGTTGTCTGATCTTATGGTACAGCATCCTAAAGACAGATGTACAGATACTGCTCCTCAGATATCACCACAGTTAAAGAGTCAAACAAGGACCTCCATATCTGACCTTCCATCTCTCCAGCAGAACGTCAAGTTGAAGAAGGGAACCCCTGACTTATCAGAGCCTGCAGCATTAAAGCATGAGGACTCAAACTTTGCATGCCTGCCAGTGCACACAGAAGACAGGGAAGTAAAGCCTTTGTGCCTGGAGCACAGGATGTCTACCGCTCCGTTTGATCAAAGTACAAGTGCTGATCAAACCGATTTGGATGTGAGCCCAAAACAACTGAAACATCAGTCAGAGAAGTCCAGTAAAGTAAAGTGTCCAGAAACAAAATCCAAACAGCCTGAACGTTTAAAGCAGGATATATCAAACACCAGGGTCAGAGTTTTAGATGAGAATCCTTGGAAACCTATGACTCTGGCTGCTTACCCTCGACCAGTAGAGTCCCGGTCCAACTACGGAGCAGTAGAGAGGATTATGAAGAGTTATGAAAACATGGGACGATCCCAGCAAGACATGAACTTGCAGTCCAGTCCAGGAAGGGAGGAGGACCTCATAGAGTTGTTGGATATGCTGGAAATCCAGCAGCAGTCTAGATCCAGTCAAAGACTCACACATACACCTCACCAACAGGCCGTAACCCACAAACAGCCACATGTAACAGTGAAGGTCAGTATTCCGATGCATAGAAAAACCTGCTTAGAAACAACATCAAAAACTCAAACAGTCACACTGGGATTATTCCCTGAAGCAGGAGCTTCCAAACACACACTAGACGAGGGAGGGTTGATATATGAGGTGCAGGTGTAGACGTCTGCTCTGTGTACATTTTGCATACACAAAAATGCAAGGACGTCTAATCAAGAACTATTCACCGGTCTCCAAACCTGTATCGTCGCACAGAGATGTTTTTTTTTTTTTTTTTTGGTGCTGCACTGAGGTTCTTTTCACACATCTGGAAATATTTAGAATTTATCAGGGAAAATACTCTGCCTCCAAAAAACCTTTAAAAGAGCACAATTAAAATTCCTGATGCTGAATTCCACCAAAAATATTTCCAGATTGCACAATGCCCAGCACTTCAATATTAGAAACTATTCACTTTCTGCTCTGTGCAGAAGATGAGTGTATCTTGGTATTATAGAGGTGAAGCATTATCTTTAAGCTCTTGAAATGAGTGGCACCGTATTTGGGCGCTGTTGCCGAGTCTTAAATCAAAACCTTTCATCTTTGGAAACCGGAGGCAGAGCTTGTGGTGCAATTACCAAAATTCTCTACATGTGGCCTGCAGAGAAACGGCTCTTGTCAAATGTTCCTTTTGTAGATTGCAAAAGTCTAGTAAGACTAGATAACATTTTCTCCTTATCTAAGCTTTGTTGGAAGTGGAGAGTGTGTATAGCAAACTTTGTTAGAGCTGCATAAAATATATTTTATCGAGGTTTTGTTGGTGTAACTGTCTTTACTGTCCAGGGAAGGATTTCTGCTATATGTTGGAGAATTGTTACATTCAGCAGCAAGACAACGCCCCAACTTATCCCAAAAGTATTAGATGGAGAACCATCATTCGGTTACACTGTTCAAAGCTGGGGGGGCTTTATAACCCTCTACCCCACACCTGGCATTAGACATGATGCCAATAGGTTCATGTTTATCTGCTACAGAGAGTCTTATTCTATAGCAGTACTTCTCTACAGGGACTAAAGAAGCTGTCTTTGCATTTGCACATCTGTGTCAGCAATGGGTGCATCTTAAAGCAGTTGAATAAATTCATTAGAAGGGATGTCCACAAACATTTGGACATATAGTGTAGGTATTTTCTATTCAGGCTAAGTGTTTGAATATCAAAAATAAGCTGAAAAGACAGAGGTTACTGACTTTAATATGTATAAAAAATGAGATTTCTTAAAAATGTTTGTCTCAACAGCAAAGCAAAGAGTCCACAGTAAACGTCAAGAAGAGTTTCTCGCGGCCAGCTTGTCCTGCAAAAAGACGTCTGCCCTCACGTTGGGCTAACCGCTCTTCCTCCACCTCATCTACATCCTCTCCCTCACCGTCACCAACAGCACAACCCACAGTCTCCACCCTACAGCAAACATTCACCTACTCCGCCTTTCACACAGAGACAGTCATCATGTGAGGACTTAGGAGAAAACATGACTGATTAGTGTCACACACAGGCTGAGAACAATGCCTTTAAAGCTGGATGTTGCCTCATCTTTTCCTGGTTACCTTTGTACATACCAACAATGACTATTAATGCATCTCATTTATCAGTTACAGCCTGGCTTATTGTTGCTTTCTATTAATCAGACGTTTTGTATAAGCAGCATATCAAGCATATCTGTGTAGGTTTGTTTCCTTCTTGAATCATGAAAAGCAGCTGCCCTTCTCCATGATTCATACCAAAGGCTACACTCAGAAACCAATGATCAGATTAGCGTTCTTCGTACCTGAAAACTGCCATGTTATTTTCTCTGTATTTAAATGTCTCCTGTATGAGAGGCCTGATGGGTTTTTTCTCTTCTTTTTTTGACCATGCCGAAAAGCTGTAGTGTTGTCAATTTCACTGAAACCGTTTGTTATACCCGACTCTTAAAAAAAAACGACTTGTATTAATAAGGCATTATAAACTTGCTCTAACTGCTTAAACTGATGTGAGACATATCATTAAAGGGAAGCCTTTACAACCTCTATTTCCTAGTAATAATTATCTCAAATGCAATGGCTCTTTTATCAGGTAAACACAAATAAAATGAGTACAACACCCCACTTTTCTTTCCTTGATTGTTCTACGTAGTTCATTTGTAAAACCCTAAATCAGGAAAAAGTTGGGAGAGTAAAAAAAAATGCAAATAAAAAAATTGTTTATGACATTTACTTTTGATTTTATTTAATTGCAGACCGTTTGAACTCAATGTGTTTCATGTTTGGTCTGGTAAACTTAATTTAATTTGTTAATATACATTCATCCCTGCATTTAGTGCACAAATATCAGTAAACAATTCAAGTAATCTGGAGGAATTTCAGCATGTAAAGGGAAAGGGCTAAAGACTACACCAGTGATGGCCGATTCCTCAGATGGTACTGCATCAATAATCATTCTTCAATAGCTGATAGAACCACATGGGCAAGGGATGTCTTTGGCAAAGCCTTTTCAAGCACAATACAGAGTCATATCACAAATACCACTTAAAACTTTACTGTGCAGAGAAAACTTAATGTGTAGAAATGGCGCCAACTTCTTTGGGCTCAGAAGCATCTGGGGTGGACCATCAGACAGTAAAAATGTGTACTGTGGTCAAACAAAACAGTATCCCTGATCTTTTTTGGAAGAAATGGACACCATGTGCTCCAGATCAAAAGGACCATTCAAGTCCAAAAACCAGTCTTGACATGGTATGGGGTTGTGTCAGTGCCCTTGGCAAAGCTCATTTACATTTCTGAAAAGTATGTTTTTATATAATTTTATTTCTATTATTTGCCTTCTCCAGTGCCTCACTGGAGATCCAACGCACTCAGAGGAAAGCTTAGGATCCCCAGCTCCGATGGACAAATCAGTAGATGCCTGAGCCACTGGACATTGTATTTTGAAAGTGATGGGGAGAGAGCACGGCCAATTTTTGCTCTCTTCGGCCCCAGCTATTGATGGAGAACAGCCTTAACTCGTGTTAGCATCTTAGCCCGCTGAGCCACTCAGTACGTTGAGATATAAGAGCTGCATATGCTGCCTTCAAGATGACATCTTTTCCAGAGCCTCCATGTATTTTTCAACAAGACAATGCAAAACCACTTGCTGCACACATTACAAAGGCATAAAGTGGTAAACGCTTTAGCGTCTGTTTTTTTTTTTTTTTTGGAATGTGCTGCAGGCCTGAAATGAAGGTATAAATGTATGTATATTAATAAATTAAATAGACCAGACAAAACATGAAATACCTTAGATCATACTGTCTGCAATGAAATAAAAGTTAAAGTGTGAGAAAAACTGTTTTGTATTGCATTTTCTATACTGGAAAAAAGCTTTCTTTGGTTGCATGCAAGGGTTATATCGAGTGGTGTTCAGAGACACCTTTATGTATTCTGCAAGGCAACATCCATTTCCCTGGACCTTCTGATAGTAATGCGATGGCTGATATCCCTATGTCAAATCAGTCACCTCAACAGGTGTTCTGAATTCAGCATCTAGGATGCAGGTTTAGTGGTCTGTCTGTCTGTCTGGAAATATTTTAAAGGACAGGAATGAATGAGGTCTGCTATGCGCGAGCACCGAGACATCTAACCCCTGGCTGTAACGTAGTATGCTTTGACCAAAATAGTAGGTGCGACAGTGTTTTGGTGCCCGAAATCCTACCCCAATGACGATATAAATACTACATCCCGTCACTGAGGTGGAGACATGCACAATTTCCTCTTTTCTGAATAGATGTTCTGTGAAAGAACAGTTTTCATTGACATTTTGAGACATCTGCATTCATAGATACAACTGTAACATCCATTGTGTTTTGCTCATAAATCCACACTCTTTTGCATTCCACAGATTTCTTTAAAAAAATTCCAGTGGACTAAGGCGCGGTCACTATGATCTGAGGATCACGAGTTCGAATCCCAATCATGCTGCTTGCCATTGGCAGCCAGGGCCCAAGAGAGCAAAAATTGACTGTACTCTCTCTGAGTGGGTAAGATGGCACTCTCTCCCTGGCACTACTAAGTAATGTGTAGACATTACAAGTGATAGGAAGAGTCAACAATTTGAGAGGGTCAACTAGATACCAAAACACACTGAGGAGAAAATCAGATTTTAAAAGATTATTTACATTTCCTGACAGAATGTTTCCACATATCTCAACCCACAATTTCTTTGCAGCAAGATTTTTGTGATTTTTTTTCTCATGCGAATGAATGAGGTACACAAGTTTTGGCAACACTTGGCACCTGAGCAACCACCTGAGACACTATAACAACCATGTAGCAACAGGCTGGCAACCACTTTGTAGTTACTTAGCAAAACCATAGCAACCACCTGTGATACTATAGCAACAAAATAGCAACTAGTTAGCATCACTATTACAAACCTAGCAAAGGTTGTTGCACCTTATTGACCACATAACAACTGTCTGGAAGAAGGAACCACTTCTGCATCACCATTCTACATTTCCTGCAAGAAATGCACTTTTCTAATTTCACATGAAATCTGCCATTTTAGAGAAAATGATTGATTCACTATAATAGTGGTCATAACAACAAACCCAAAGCATTCTTAAATCTGGCAAAATCTACCCAATGTAATGGTTTTTAATGAAGATGTATACATTTACAATGGTGCATGAAAAGTGTTTGGCCTACATTGTATTTTCCAGGCAGGACACTCTAAGAGCTTAATTGTTAGATTATACGGGCATTTTGTTGGTGAAATTCATACTTAAGAATACCTCATAAATGTGACCTTTACTACTGTTTTCTTTCCATCATACATTTACTTAAGCATTTGTTTTAAAGCTAAACTCAATGAAAACTGATCTGATAGCTGTAACATCTTGTCAATGAGCCTTGGCCTGAGCAAAGGTGTCCCTCACAGGATCTTTCCCATCATTCCTCACAAACCCCTCAGCTTTAAAGTCCCTTCCCCCACTAGGAAGCCTAAGGCCAGCAGATATGGCCCCATAGAGAACTAGGGCATCTGTTATGCTGTCACTCACACAACCTGAAATAGGCATTTTACTGCCACCTAAACTGTCTGACTCTGTAAGGGTGTGTGAACATTCCAAATGCTAGACTATGAGGTCAGGACTTAGGTCTGTGGTTAGGTAAGAAAATCTGCATCTGAATTAACACGAAAACAGAACTGACCAATGCAATAAATGCTCACCAAAATGATTTTCAAATAGAACAAAATCTCTATTCTAACTGCACATGACTTGCTGTGGGGCTAGTTAATCACTTATAAACACACAAAGCCTGTATATCCAACTCAGTCTGTCCAAGAACACGATAACGGGGACAGTCACTGACTGCTGTGAGCATGAAGCAGACTTTACTTTAGTAAAGCAAATCTAAAGTGTCCAATTTGAAATGAAAAAATATTTAAATGGCCAAACGACAGGTGTACAGTGGTGTTTGAAAGTTTGTGAACCCTTAAGAATTTTCTATATTTTTCTTCATAAATATGATCATCAGATTTTTATTAAAAGAACAGTTATCTATCAACATCTGCACTTCACAACATGTTTTTGGAAGTGTATCATGGCACAAATAAAGGAGATGAGGACCTCAGAAAAAGAGTTGTTGATGCTCATCAGGCTGGAAAAGGTTAAAAAAACATCTCTAAAGAGTTTCCATCAATCCACAGTCAGACAGATTGCCAAACTGAAGATCTCTCATTTTGGACAGATTATGAGAAGAGCTAGTTTATTTGAGACAACAGTTGAAAGTAAAAGAAGAAGAGGACCAGCAACAAGATGGGTGGATACAATTAGAGGAATCATGAACAAGCCATTAAGGAACATGAAAACCCAAACAGAAGACATGATGTTCTGGAGAGACACCATCCATATGGTCACCAGGAGTCAGAATAACTTTTAAGTTATTTTTGAAAGTAACGTTAAAGTCCTGCACCCTTCCTCCTGCTTACAAGTCACAAAATTTTCAAAAAAGCCCAATTTGAACCTGAGAACCCTGAATCTGGATCTTCTTATTCTTCTCACAGGTTTGTCTGCAGAAGTCTAAGCATCATGCGGCAGGCCCAGTTTAACCATAGCAGTTATAATTTAAGGACTTAAAGAGATAAAAGAGATAAAATGTTTGGCTTTCGTCTCTTGTTTAGTGAAACTTAAAAACAGGAAATGTCTTCCAACTGCCCCAAATTACGCAGTGTTTCACAATAACATTTACTAGATAAACATACAATGACCTCTAGTGGAAACATATATTACAACACTTATTTAATTTATGTCAACCAATAAATCAATCAATTAATCAACCAACCTTTATTTAAACCCAGAGTACATTGAGTGTGAACCTCATTTACAATGTAGCTGAGCTGACAGAGAAAGTTAACTGATAAGTTAAAAGGACATGTAAAGTAAATTTAATAATAATAATAAAAATACATAAAAATATAACATTTAAAACTAATTAAATTGTAACCTAAATGTAAAAGATAAGAAAATACAAAGAAAAGAATAATTAAAATAACAAATAAAAATATTTCTAAGTTTTAATACGAATAATAATAACAACTATAAAATAAAAGTAGGAATTTGATTAATCTTAAAGATCTTTAATTAATTTTATTAATCTTAATAATCTTATAAGATTTCTTTAAATAATAATACCTTTAAATAAATAAATTAAATAATACCTTTTTTGTTCATTTCAAAATGACTGACACCAGCGAACTGACCTTTAGTATTAACTGTGGTGAGTTCTATCTCACAGGTGCATTGTGACTAAAAGCAGATTTTCCCAGTTCAGTAGAATCTCTCTGTATCTGACAATTGATTAAACCACTGGAGCTAGTCTGATAATTACCATCATTTATAGACATCACTGAAGTGGGCATAAATTTAAACCACTATAGCAATGGGAATACACATACATGTACATACATACATATTAAATAAACAGGTGAGCTTTTCCATAGAACATCTCAATCTTCTTAACCGCTCAAGGCTGGGCAGGGTCATGGGTCCCCTTAATCCTTCACTGGATGCTAGACAGGTCATTACACTATTTTAACCATAGCCACAACAGGGTCACAATCCATCACACCAGGACAATTTAGAGTACCCAATTTACCTGACCTCCATGTTTTTGAACTGTGGGAGGAAACCCGCACAGACAATGGGAGAACATCAAGAGCTGTTTTTCCAACACTGGATTTTTCTTTTTTCTTTTTTCACTCTCCTCTCCCTCTCCCTCTCTCTCTCACTCTCTCTCACACACACACACACAAACACTTCATGTATAACTTTTCCTGTAAATGTCCTTAAAGTGACGTCATAATAAGGAAGACATAGTTCAATGGCTCATAGAAGTATATGATTCTTGACATCAAAATCTTTCAGCTGACTCACAGAAAATGGAGGGATGTTTTTTTTCCACTTGGAGTGTTTAAAGGTGCAGTAGAGAGCCAAAAATGTAGTTTTGCATATGTCCCCTTTAAGTGGATAAGTAAACCTACAGACCTTACATTGTAAATATACAGCATATCAAAGTGTAGTATATTCTCTCAATGTGCACAATTATCTGTGAATATTTTTCAGTGTAGTTTTTCCTCACCTCACTATGTTATATTGTTACATTTTATACTGTAGAATTGTCCTATCCCTTATGCTGCTGTAAACACTGAATTTGCCCACTCTCAAAGTCCTCATGCTATCAGCTCTCCAAGAAAGAAGAAACATATTTACCTTTATTAAAATCCCATTTTAGAGACTAGTTACCACCATAAAGAGCCATGACACCTGCAAACCAGGAAACCGCAGCAAATTACACATTCCAAAGACAAGAACTGAAATACAGAAAGCCACCCTTTCTCACAGGAGTTTTAACTGAAGACCTGTAGAGATTATTAGAGTTTTAATCCTTAGTAATTATTTTTTTAATCAAATTTTAAACTATTTTTTAAATCGTAAATACTCATGTGATTTAGTTGTTCATGTAAAAGTGCAATGTGAGTGTGAAATGAATCCTATACAATACAACACTTTTATTTTATTTTTTGAATGAAGCTGTCCTGTAGTTGTAAAGCGGATCTGAATGTGAGCGCTCGTGTTTCCGTCGAGCAGTTTTACAAGGAGCAGAGTTGCCAGGTTGTCACTTTTACCCCTATCCCCCCCTCCGCGCGCACACACGCACGCACGCACGCACGCACGCACGCAGTCTAACTATCATTCTGTCTCTCTGTCTGTCTGTCTCTCTGTCTGTCTGTCTGTCTGTCTGTCTCTCTCTCTCTCTCTCTCTCTCTCTCTCTCTCTCTCTCTCTCTGTCTGTCTGTCTGTCTGTCTCTCTCTCTCTCTCTCTCTCTCTCTCTCTCTCTCTCTCTCTCTCTCTCTCTCTCTCTCTTACCTCATAATTGGCCTATTTTGTAAATGCAGTTGCGGGTAAAAAAAAAAAAAATTTTGTATACTTTCACAATTTACACAATTTTTTAAAAATCACGTGATAATAATAATAATAATAATAATAATAATAATAATAATAATAATAATAATAATAATAATAATAAATTAAATGCACCAAACAGACAACATAGCAAAAGAAATTTAAGAACACAGTATGACTAAAATAAGATTTACTTAAAAAAAGAAACAATTTCGCAAGTTCTGTGATTGGACGTTTTAATTTTTGGGCTAGTTTCTGCTTGTGTAGCACGGCTTTTAACAGATGTTGAATTTGATATTGAGGGACCTGGCAACCCAGTACCCGAGACAGAGTTCTGTAGGTTAGTAAAGTATAGACAGCTAGTAGCCTTGTAGCTTTTAGTGACCAACTGTTAAAGCTGCAACAGATTAGAGTCATTTTCACGTCTTGTGTACAGTGGACCATTGTGCCGGGTAAGCGATTGTTATTTTAACACTTAACCTTACGCAATGTTTGACTTTGCTGTTTTTGGGCATTTATTTGGGCACGTTAACTATTTGTTTATTTTATCATTAATGCCATATTAGGATTAGATTCGTTTATCGGGAAGCATCTGTAATTAAACCTACTCATGTCACTGATTAAACTCTTGCATTTAAATGATTACAGGAGTATTTTACACACCTGGTTGTTTTTGTCACGTGATCATATGAGCACACGTTATTATTTATTCTGCCTGTTCTGTGTCTTGTGCTATCTGTCTGAATATAAACAGTTATTGACAGTTATATTAGTGTAACCGTGTTTAATATCAGATCTCTAAGGAGCTTACAGTGACTTGTACCTGTAGCTGTGATTATAATCACCTCTTTAATAAGCCTCGGTTTTAGCATTATTTAAGTTTCTTTTTCCTCCACATCCCGACATGGTCACCAGGGTCATTTTAATACAAATATGAACTGATCTGATGTGACTTCTATGCAGAACAGCTTCTTGAATGTACTGTGTTCAGTTAGGTACTCTAATGTTACATATGAGACATTATTGTATGAATATGCCTTGTGCACTGTCATCAGAATATTATGATCATCCCTTTGGAATGAACTTGGCCCAGGGTGTCACAAATGCCATGTGACAAGGTTTGCTGCTTGTATAAATGTATAAATAAGTGAGCACACCAGTCAGTTGTAGCAGAGTGCTAAATCATCATCATGGGAAAAAGATATGATTTGAATGATGTCCAAAAGGACATGATAATAGTGTACCTGGTGGTAGCATTTCAGAAACTTGTGAGATGTTCTAGAGCCACTGTAGTGTACTGAGAATGGACTTCTTGTACATTGAGTGCCTCCCAACAGCATTGCAGTGGTGCCCCACGGGCCATTGATACATAGGGGAACAACAACTTTGGTGAGTGGCACAGAGCAATTGACACACCACAGTGGACCAGTTAAGCTCTATAATGAACACAAGAGCAACAAGGGAAGTAGTAGTAGTGCGGTAGGATAGTGGTATTTCTCACTATTATGTAGGTGGTCATAATATTCTGATGTAACTCTGTAGTAAACAGTCATATAATTTAGTCAAAATCTGTAAGAGCCATTATTTCTCATCTTCCCCATTTAGTGGTGAAAGTAGAATGGCTTTGCTTGCAGCTGGTCGTCCTTTTCTCCAGAACACACAAAATGCTGTTTTTTGGAAAATGGGAAGGTATTTCAAGCACAGCAGAACATTCTGCTGCAGTACCAGTGGTTCTCAGGAGGACGACATCAAACAGAAACTCCAGCTCTTTCCAGGAGGTTCCATAGATCTTCAGAAACAAGAGTCTGGCATTGCAGTGATGACTGTCAATAATCCTGCACGAATGAATGCGTTTTCAGGTACATAACTAGGCCTAGAACCTTCACGTGACATACTGACCTAGATCACCTGAGCCCTGTTTGTTTGATATTGTCTGAGCTCTCTTTTCCAGGCAGTATGATGCTGGAACTGGAAGACCGGGTGAGGGAGCTTGAGACTTGGACTGAAGGAAAAGGCCTAATTGTGCGAGGAGCTGCTGGAACGTTCTGCTCTGGATCTGATCTAAATGCAGTCAGAGCAATATCCAACTCGCAGGTATAATTGTTAGCTAAATCTGATATCTTCATAATCAGTTACGCTCTGGTTTAGTTGCGCTGATGTTTTAGAACATTCTCCCAGGGTTCAGAAACATGATTAGATGTAATTACTTACTACAAATAATAGACCATCTCCAAAACACATTTTCTTCTTTATGAAACGGTAATTCGCTGCCATCAGATTTTTGCATTCTTCATTTGGTCTTTCAGGCCTGATCTTTGGAAAAGCTATTTTATGAAGAGATTGATATCCATCCAAGTAAACTGGATTGTTCATGTTTGTTTCAGGATGGTATGAAGATGTGTATGTTCATGCAGAAGACTTTAACAAGACTGCTAAGGTTGGCCTGTCAAGTAACAGCTTCTGTTGTTGATTGCTTAGATGTGATGCTAAAGTTGCTATATATCAAAGCTTACCTTTCCGTCTTTAGTTTAGATTGCCACTCATCTCTGTGGCTGTGGTTGAAGGAAAAGCACTGGGTGGAGGTGCAGAACTCACTACTTCCTGTGACTTCAGGTAAAATTATTTCAGCCCAGTTACACTCACTGGCCACATCATTAGGTACACATAGCTTGTATCTACACACATTGTACATTGTATCAGCTCCACTGACCATATAATACATTGTAGTTCTATAATTACAGACTGTAGTCCATCTGTATACTTTGTGCATTGTTCTTCAATGAGCAGGACCCCCAGAGAGCAGGTATTATTTGAGTGGTGAATAATTTTCAGCACTGCAGTGACACTGATGTGGTGGTGGTGGTGGTGGTGTGTTTTGCTAGTATGAGTCGATCAGACACAGCAGACCTGCTGATGTTTTAAGATACCTCAGTGTCACTGCTGGAGTAAAAGTATTGCACCAGCCAAAACTATCCAGCTAGCAGAGTTCCTTAACCAGCAGTGAATAATGAGAGGACCAACACAAACTGCAACAATATATAAGCTACTATCTCTGACTTTACAAGGTGGACCAACAAGGTATGTTTGTCTAATAAAGTGGACAGTGAGCTCACATAGTGTTTAAAATCTCCAGCAGCTCTGTTTTGTCTGACACTCAGAACACACACTAACACGCCACCACAATATCAGTGTCACTGCAGTGGCGAGAATGATTCACCACCTAAATAATGGCTGCTCTGTGGTGGTCTTGTGGGGGTCCTAATCACTGAAGAACAGGGTGGAAAAGAGACTAATAAAGTATACAGAGAAACAGATGGACTACAGTCTGTAATTGTAGAACTACAAAGTGCATCTATATGGTCAGTGGAGCTGATAAAATTAACAATGAATGTATATACAACATATGTGTAGCTAATGAAGTGGTCATTAAATGTATAATGCATCAATGGGTCAAGCATAATGAAGTTTTGATTATATTTGTTATGAAAAATATAATTCTGTTGGCAGGTTGATGACATCTGATGCTGTGATCCAGTTTGTCCATAAACATATGGGCTTGGTGCCTGGATGGGGTGGTGCTGCAAGGCTTGTCCGAATTGTTGGCAGCCAGAATGCACTAAAATTACTTGGTGGTGCAAAGAAAGTTGATGTACAGTTGGGCAGACAGATTGGATTAGTGGATGACGTGTTGAGTTCTGCCCTTAGTGAAGAAAATTTCCTGGAGGAGGCAGAACAGTGGCTCAGCCAGTTCACGAAAGGATCTGCACCTGTAATTAGAGCTGTGAAAAAAGTGGTGGTGTCCGGAAGAGAACTTTCTTTGGAGGCAGCTTTGAGAACTGAAAAAGATGTATTTGGGACAGTTTGGGGTGGACCAGCCAATCTTGAAGCATTGGCACAAAAAGCAAAACACAAATGAGAGACAATTGTCAACATTTTCTTTTGTAAAGAATAAAGGTTTCAATTGAAGTGGTCAAATGTAAATGTACAATGTACAAATTTCAGTGTTGCATTGACATGAATGTACTGTATTTCTGTCATTTTTGGCTTTTGTATATTTCAGTACAAATTGCTGCAGGTGATACTAAAAGATACTGTTTTAAAAAAATCTGTTCATGAAAAGCTGCTGACCATTATTTCAGAACATTAACAGAATTTCCTGTGTTTCAAGGTCATTACTGCATGTGAGGTACAAGACTTATCCCAGGCCGGAGACTGAATGGTTTGAGACAAGAAATACATTTTTTAAATTTACAGAATTAGCTTTATTTTCCCTGAGAAATACAATATCAATCTGAAGAAATAAAAGCTATACATTTGGATCTATTTTGTTTGTGCAGTTGTACTAACATCATACTTGTATTGGAGTTCAAAATATGTATATTAAGGCCTTTTTCTTAATTTTTTCTATTGTACATCTCCCGAGTTTTCATTGACTGCTAATGGTCTTAGTAATCAGTGAAGTCTTTGGAAAGCACTTTCATTTGGAGAAGTATAAATGCACGTTATTTCACTTTTGAGCATGATTTACAGTCTGCATGAGCTTGTCAGTAACGATGTGTGAGAGAGAGTACGTACGTATGTACGCATGTGCGTATATAATTGCTAATTGGTATTTTTTTTTCTTACAGCTTTAATCCAATTTAAACCAGTATTTGAAGTACTGTTGCCCTGCGATTGGCTAGACTCAGTCATGTTACTAAATATCACCACTCCGCTGACGTCGTCAAGCAGGGCCAGTGGCGCAATGGATAACGCGTCTGACTACGGATCAGAAGATTCTAGGTTCGACTCCTGGCTGGCTCGTTGTTCTTTTACTCCCACGTGTCGCTGCAAAATTAGATACGTAACTTGTGAAGTGAAAAATGAAAATGAGAAGCGAAAATGTAAGTATTACATTTACAACCCGTATTTTTCTTTTATGATTATGTTTTTAATTTACGATTTTACAGTTTCATTTACAGATTTACATTTACGTTTACGATACTTAAAACTTACGTTTACAATACCTGTTTTACGTTTACGCTTAAGCTGAGCCTGTTTTGACGCCATACCTAATGTGTATAGTGAAAATGTCAGTATCGTGATATATTACAGTGAGTAAGTACAGAAGAATATAGTGTCCTGGGATATGCTGTGCTTCAGCACAGTTCATAGATTTGTAGTCAGGCACATGGGCTGATAAACACCGGACTATCGCAATCCTGGTCTTTGCTCGACGCTTTTAACGCTGGTGCTTTAGTGACCCCTGGTGCTCAAAATCATAAAAAGCAGATAAATATGTTCAGTGCAGTAATAGACTAAACCGTCCAAAAATCTAGTTATTTGAATACATTTATTTGCAAATCAGTGAATTAGCAAAATAATCATGAAAAGCAACAAAGCTCTCAAACGTTCATCCAGATGTTAACGTATACTGTATTTTATTTAATTTAAATACCATCTGTCTAATTTTTTGAAAAGGTACATGTTTGTTTTAATAACTACCACAATGCACAATCTAACATATATTGAAAAAGGTAACATTTTAGCATTTATTTGTATCAAAAAAACGCCTTATTTTGATTGGTTGACTCAGTCACGTGCATAAAATACATAATTCCGCTGACGTCGCCATGCAGGGCCAGTGGCGCAATGGATAACGCGTCTGACTACGGATCAGAAGATTCTAGGTTCGACTCCTGGCTGGCTCGTCGTTTTTTTCATGTGTCGCTTCAAAATTAGATACAACTGTACAATATTTGGACTCTTGACCTGCACATTTTTGCTCGTTGATATAAAATATAATTGTGTTACAACAGCGTAAACTACCACGCTTACATCAGTGAGTGCGGATTCAGTGCTGTAGTGCAGTCAGGAGACTGACATCAGACCAGACGATAATGTTACACTGGAAAGAATCAGACAACTTTGTGATATGTTTGTTCAGAACACGAGATGTGTTGTGCTGAATTCAGCACCCCCGCCATAAGAAATATCCCCTCTCTTTTAAGTTAATTTCCCAGGAAATGTATATTAAATCCGGTTAAATGTGTTTTTTGCAACACACAAATATGTGGGATTAAAAACATTTCAGGCTTATCACAACAGAAAGTTGTAGGGCTGTGCATCGTCAGTTCACCTGTTAGAAAATGTACCCCCTTTTACATTGGGCTAGATTATTATTACATCCATGATATTTACACAGGTATTACATATCGACCCTTACACTATGTCATTGAACACATGACATACTATTGGTGTAAATAACTGGTTTATACAGTTTTTGTATCTAAACTCACTGAACACAAAAGACTGAAGTTAGGCCAACACAGGAAATGTTAAAATAACACATTCAAGCATCTTTCTTAGAATAAGAAATAATTTGCCACAGTCCCCCAATAAATAACATAATTATTAATACTAAAAATGTATTAATGCTACTACTATTCATTATTTCTTGTGGACTCAAATGTGCATATATTACTATACACAACCCTAAATACACATTTTAAAAAGTCTTGGAATATGTAATTTTACATGTAATGTGTATACTGTATAATGAGTTTACCATTTTGATTTATAAACAAAAACCTTTTCACAATATTCTCATTTTTGGAGATGCACTAGTAGCTGTAGTAGTCAGCCCCCTATAAATGCTAGGCTGACTGTTTTTAAATGCAGAACCCAGAGATTGTTTAACAAAGGACAAAGACATATTTAAAGACACAGAGTATTTGTTTAGGAAATACAACCTATTGTATTTTGGCATTCTCTTGGTTATAACAGTATAAGGTGTTGCCATCATCATAGCTTTTAAGTTTATGTAACAAGACTGTAAGGATAAATAACACATATACAAGATGAATAAAGCCGTCAAAGCATGCAGACCAATGTCTACTATGAAGCATCATCAACAACCCGTCTATCTTGGTCACTCTCTCACACTCTTAAACCTTTTTTACCATATAAGCTTATTCAGCTTACATATTAATTCAAGCACAAACTATGGGGATGTTATAAACTTCTTGCTAAACTTTGAATGAATTCTTGATTTTCATTTCATTGTTCATATTATAGCATAAAAGTAGCCTGTTTACCCAGCCTGCATCTCAAGTTTTTTCTCTTATAAATGCATAGAAGTATCGATAGAGCAGCTGAATTAAATACAGGCAAACATGCTAGATGGCTTTTCTGACAAGTCAAAAACTGAAGTTGTGAATAATTATTGAAATATAATAACCAGGCTACAAATTAAACATAGACAAACACACAGAGTCTTGTGACCCCAGGGTAACCTGAGATTCATTATTAAAATAATGTAATCAACATTGTACTGGTAGGTATTCAGGTGTGTGGTTTTGGCATAGCTGATGTCTCTAGACAGGCACGAGGGGGCGCCAGAGATCCACAACTGACTCCTAGCTGGCAGGGTCAGACAGAAGGGCAGCTTGGCTCGATGTGTTTGAGATGGCACGTGTGACAGAGTAGGTGCCCGTCCAGTGGATAACACCGGTGTCCTTCTTCATCATTCAGCTCCATTTTACAGTCCTGAAAAAAGTACACATACTTGAGACCTACTTCTTTGATACATTCACAAATAAAGGACCAGAACTTAAGTCTAAACATAATTTTAGTAATATTACATGACACACACACTTAATCTGATGTCTGTGTTCACTCGAAAGTGGCGTTGGATTTTTAAGGCTATATATCACTTAAACACCAGGCAAAGACTAACAGCAAAGCTCTTGTTATATAGAAGAGAAAGCATTTGCACTCAGTTGGCTGTAATGATGTAGCTCCGCCCCCTCTAGCTGGCTAATGGGCTCTGAAAGATGACAGACCATTAGCTCCCTCTGGTGGACGAGGAAGTCTACAGCACCTGGTGGCCCCTTTACAACCAATAATTTAAACACATTTTAATGTAAATTATTTAATGTAATAACTTCAGCCGTCATTACAGAGAGTGACAAAGTGGCCACTGATGAGTTCGGCATTATTTAATTATGGGGCTGATAACAATACAATATCGGCTGCAAGTAGCTGATTCAGCATATCACCCCTACTGCTTCTCTTTGGGTGCAGGAGTGACATAAGATTTCTAAAAGAGGACTACGAAGGAGGTTAAATTCATCAATCAATGGAAAAAGAAAGAGGCTGATTGAACTTAAGAGTAGCTAAGTGGTCTTGTAAAATGTTTAATGAAGCCACTGCAGTAAAGTGACTTAATGAGTATACTTAACAGTAAGCATGCTGGTCTTTGAACGCATACGTACTTTTGATCATTAGTCAATCGCACGTTAGCTCATGACAGCCAGACATGGCAGAAATATCAAAGATCAAAAACTAACATAATCTGTATTAGTGCAGGAGAGACTAGATTAATTGGGCAAAATTAGTGAGCATGTTCATTAATTATCTCTGTGCATAAAGAAAAAAATCAAGCAATCAAAGACTGGCAATGGACTGAGGACATGCTGCTTCACTGCTCCTTGCTGGCTTAATGATGTGTAGGAATATTTTTGATGTTAACTGCAAATTTAACTCACCTCACAGTGATAGCATTCAACATGATAGTCCTTGTCCATAGAGACCACTCGAATAGTTTCATCAGATCCCTAAAAGAACAGAGAGGTACTGAATTGGAAAAGTACAGACAACCATTTGGCATTTGACAAAATCACACATTCATATGACCTCAGCAGCATCTTCTATTGAAACATCATGCATAGTGGGGGTTTCAAGTTTGAATTTTTGACTGGCCTTTATTTTTTTTTTCTTCACCCTAGATTTTCAGAAACTACATTTTCTTAATACTTTCAGTCTAGTCAGAGATGTCCTGCTAAATTTGAACTCAAATTCAATCTCAACAAAGGAAAAATAACTTCACAAGTCCACACAAACTCAATTGTGGCATATATCTACTTTAACCAGGTAGGAGGCTGCACAGAGGACTGTTGGAGTCAGCCTCCTCACCACACAGACATCTATACCTCCAGATGCAGACCTGCAACATGAAGGACCCCACTCACGCAGCACACACACTTTTTATCCCGCTCCCCTCAAGCAGGAGGTTGAGGAGCATCAAGTGCAAAACCATCAGACTGAGAAACAGCTTAACTCCAGAAGCAGTCAAGCTCTTAAACTCTTTAAAAGATTCACTTTGCACATACCGGTCATCTTAACCACGTATGTTCACTTTATCCATGTTCATGTTGCACTCATCACATTTATCTTTACTCAGGTTCTAAACTTCTTTTTGTTTTTGTTTTTCTATACCTTTGATCCTTGGGGTGAAACTGGGACCAAGAGGGGAACACTGTATCGTTCCTCCTCATGTATAAAATGTGATGTGAATGACAATAAAGTCTCATTAAGTCCTTGACATGTAGGAATTATTTTACAACTGAAATATACATTTTTTAAGAATCCACCGAACCTCTTGCATGCAGAATCAGCTTCATTCCTAAGCTTGTATGTATCCAGGACATATTAATGTTAATAATTAAAAATTTATTAAATATACTAAATATAAAAAAAATTAAATATAATCTTATTTACTCAAACTCAATGAAATATGTCAATAAACCTATACAGAATATATTTACTTATTTCTTATTATTTATACTCTTATTTCTATTTTGTAGTTACTCACAAAAGCTCTCGGCATTAGAGAGTGGAGCGTGAAATTCCATTCGGGTTTGCCCAGTACGCTCAACAGGTACAAGAAAAACTGGCCCCCCTCCCTCAATTCTAGCGCTCGGGGGACTCATGAAGGGGCAACATTCCACAGGGGCCATCTCTAATTATGGACTAAAGGATGATGAAGAGGTTGGAAATGCAACAGATACAAATTCCACTTGCGTTTCAATGTAAAGGACATCATTCCTAGCACAGCATTTAAAGGTCCACCTCCAAGTGTTCTAATACATGTGTAATAATATACAGTTCAAGGATTTTAAGCACACATTTAACTGTTATTAAAGTTATTAAGTACTCTTTGCATTGTAGCTACTTATTACAATACGATGCAGAGATAAATAGAGCAGGTATAAGGGTAAATCTAGCATCAGTCATGTTGATGCAATTAAAAATAGTGCTTGTGGAAGTCAAAACACTGAACTGGGAACTGACAGAGTCATTAGCAACATGTCCAGGCATCCCCTTTCCTCCTCTACATGAGAGGTTAAGAGGACATCTGATCTTTATGGCATGAGGGCATTTCTCACTTGCTAGTTTAGGGTAACTTCAAAACATAAACATCTGAGCATCCAAGGAGAATTAGTAACAGTATTCTGAGGCTCTGTTATAGCACTCAAGAATACAGCAAACCACAAAGGCAAAGACATGCTAAAGCTCAGCTACATCTGCAGGAGCTCTCAGGACAGTGCTTTTCTTATCTTGTAGTGATGGGGAAGTAAGGGTGGAATACTGTTAATCAATGATTAAACACACTGAAGACCATTTTCTGTGGAGACAAATATTTACACAGGCATAGTGCTAAAGAACACACCTGGGAGCCACACATTCCACACTATGCTGTGGAAACCGGAACATTTGTGGCTTAGGTTAAAAATAACGGCTGTGAAGTCAGGGGACTTACCTCAGAGGGTAGAATTGGCTGGTTGCATACTGCACATTTAGGAGCAAGGACCCTAAGAGTGAGAAAAATAATATCAACAACTTTTCAAAGATGTAGGTGCTCTTAATTTATTGTACTCAACTTATGGCTTTATACACTATTAATAACCTTCAGACTAGTGATAAACCAATTCATTTTTTGGCCAATTAATCGGGCTGATTATTGTGTTTTTAGATACTTTGGCATTGGCTGATAATTTTTTACAATTGACCTGCACTTACAAGGCCAGGAACGGCAGAAAACGGCACATTTACAGGCACATCTGCAGGTAGCCTGATCTAGGATAATGATAAAGCTGTCATTTTCGTTCTACAGGCAGATATATTGGCATTATAATGTCAACCATCAGTCACCCTGCACTTTAAATATCAGCATCAGCCACTTAAAAATTCACATCAGTCGATCAATACTTTAGACCTACTATTCAGTAAATGTTATTATTCAGTAACGACCCTGAAACTAATATGAAGGTTATACAGCTATGAGAGTGTTGACGTGTGGCATGTATTGACCCAAATACAGGCCTTTAAGGCCTAAGGGGTCAGTATTATTCAAGATTCTTTTACAAAAATATTCAAAGTGATGGAAACAGGTAATTATCTAGGTCTGGGTATGGCGCATTTAAAGATGGAGATGGAAGAAGAGGGAGGGAAAAAGGGGAGGAAATAGAGGTGGTGGGCCAAGCAGCAGATGTGTTGGCTCTTCCTCTGCCTCATGAATTACTGAACCCTGAGCAGAAAAGAGTAGAAAAACAGCCCAGAAGAAAAGTTCCATTTCATTCCTTGCCTGGAGTTATTTCTGCATATGGCCACCACCTGACTGAGGTTTTAAAATGACCCTAACTTCATTACTCAAAGCAAAACACATTTTAAAGCACACATATTTAGATACAATTACTTTGCTTCTGGAAACAGAAGCATGTAATAGAACAATTAAGCGGCAAAATGAAACAGTACTACAACAAACAGTGCAGTTACTGTGGAGAATGGGTGCCCTTCTATTACAAATGACTGAAATAAAAGAATCACATACACATAAAATCATGTGACTTTCATAACAGACATCACAATCATTAGATATCAGGTTTTAAATGCCCTGTTATTCAGGGTGTTTCTCATCAATCAATCAATCAAATTTTATTTATAAAGCGCTTTTTACAACTGATGTCACAAAGCAGCTTTACAGGGTTAGTACAAACCGGATTCCAAAAAAGTTGGGACACTAAACAAATTGTGAATAAAAACTGAATGCAATGATGTGGAGGTGCCAACATCTAATATT